>VUQS01004506.1:3464-18523 GCA_015108495.1 Heterochromis multidens
TTTTTGTGTTTTTTTTTTTTTTTTTATGTTTTTTTTTTTTTTTTTTTTTTTTTTTTTTTTTGTTTTTTTTTTTTTTTTAAATTTTTGAATTCTACTTCTATTAGTACTTCAAGGTATTTACATTTAATCCTTTGTGCTTAGATTTATTATGCTAGCCTCCCTAGTATCCTCCTGTATCTTTTTGTTAAGACCTTGTCTCTGTGTTCAGTGTTTCCCTGTTGAGTTACTTCCTGTTTTATTTTGTTAATTCCCCATCTCCTGTGTTTTGCTGTTATTTTGACTTCCTCCCAGTCATTGTTTTGATTAGTTTCAGCAATGTCTCATTACCGTCTTGTGTCTACTTCTCTTGATTACATCATGTGTGAGTATTTAAGCATTGCTTTTTACTTTAGTATTTATCTGAGTATCTACTACTCTTATTTGTGTATTCCCTGCCCGTGGTGGAGTCTGTTAGCTCTTATCTGTGGGTAGACGTTTGTATTTCTCTGGATTTTGCATCAGCTTGGAATGAAAGGTTCACTTTTGTTTACTTTCAATCTGTTTATGAGTCTGTATTTGGATTAAAGCTGGCCAGTTAATCAACGCTTAATCAAAACTGACATTCAGAACCTCTAATCAATGTAATCTTCTTGGTTATTTCATTCATTAATCATAATCCAGGTAAAATGTTAATTGTCATGTTGATTTGAGGTCATATTGCCCAACCCTAAGTTGGGTCCTAATCCTGCAATTCATGATAGTGACATGAACAGTGGATGGAAACAATATCAGAGGCAGAGAGGGACGACAAGGAAGAGTATGATCAAAAACAGGAACTTCAGACTAAATGTGAGCAACTGTAACAGAGCATGTTTTCTTTCCATTTCTGTTTATATTTCAATTATACTTTTTGTCCTGTCTTCCTCCCCTCACCCCCAACTGGTCGCGGCAGATGGCTGCCCCTCCCTGAGCCTGTTTCTGCCGGAGATTTCTTCCTGTTAAAAGGGAGTTTTTCCTTCCCACTGTCACCAAGTGCTTGCTCATAGGGGGTCGTCTGATTGTTGGGATTTTCTCTGTATTATTGTAGGGTCTTTACCTTACAATATAAAGTGCCTTGAGGTGACTGTTGTTGGGATTTGGCGCTATATAGATAAAACTGAATTTAACTGAATTCAATCATCTTCTTGCCCACCTTCTTTAAGCCAATCAGCATCCACTCTGCATGCTTTAAATCTCAGTGCTGTTCCATTATTCTCCCTTTCAGAGTCTCATTTGTGCAACCTACCTCCTCCCCATATCCACCTCACCCGAGTCACTCAGAGCTCCATCCAAGCCTCCATCTTCATCTTCACCACCACCAGGATCTATATTCCTGGGGGTCCTGTCCTAAATCCTATTGCCGCTGTGATTCCATTCTGCCATGATGGGTCATCGGAGTCTAACCCAGCTTTCCTGTCTCCTTTCCACTGTCCTGTCTCAATAAAGGCTAAAAAGCCCCCAAAAATGTATTTTAAAAAAACAAAAACCAAACAAAAGACTGTGTCAGCCGGAACTGCAAAGTTTAGGTTCCACTGCTGCTGGTGTGCAGGTGTCTGCTGCCTCATTTGTTACGAGTGAAAACATTCACATTCACATTCACTTGTGAGGCAGGTGTTGAAACTTACTTCACTCGATGTGTGGGCCATAATGTCGCAATGTAAGGTTACTGGGAAGGCTGGGAAGGTGTTGTTACTTGTTAGATGTTTCTGTGTGGAGTGAATGAAGGCTGTGAAAGCACATACCCCTTGGGACAATAAGGCTAATCTATCAACTGAAGCCCAAACAGCAGGCCTAAAACTGACATCATTAAACTCAATATCCTTAAGATTTGGCTTCCTGTTGGATGGTTTTGCAACCCACAGTTTTGCTCTGTCCCAAATCAAGTTGGATCATGTCTAAATCAAACCAAGCCAAATCGTAACCAGCTGCATCAAACCAGAAAACAGTTTGAACTTTGCAACTGGGACCTTGGTAGGTGTCATCAAGTATCGCAGAGTGAACACTGTATATACTGTGTAACTAGTCAAAAGCATCACTGTCTTTGTGTTACCTGAAAATATGTTTCATTAGAAAGAAGTGAAATCAGTACAGAAAGACAAAATTCATTACTGAAGCGGATCCTTTCAGATGCCACTGTGCTTTATAGCTTTTTCTTTTTCTTTTTTTTTTTACAAATGAGCTTGGAAGTTTCAAATCAGAAATGAACCTTGAGACAGGAAGGGACAGACATTTTGTGTCATAAAAAATGTTGGGCAATATCCAGTCTGGTGTAATAAAGACCAAGCTCATTCCTGTTTCCACTTCTTTCTGTCCCCATCTCTCCATCTCTCCCGCTCTCTCTCTTTCTTTTTTTTACCTCCGTCCCTCTCTGTCCTCCACCTCTCCTTCCCTCTCTGCCCTTCATCCCCCCCTTCTCTTTATCACTCTGCTCATAAAACCTGCTCATCCAGAAAGAACAGAGTTTAGAGGAGGATGGAGGAGAGAGAGACAGGGAGAAATGAATGAGGGATAGAGACAAGGATAGAGAAAGAGGGAGTATAGAGGGATGAAAAGACAGAGGGAGAGGAGACTTAAGAGAAGAGAAAATTAAGGACCCAGTCCCACAAAAGTAAACTGTCCAGTGCCAATCAATTCAGTTCCATAGATTCGGCACAACAGATTCCCTCTCAAGTTCTGCAGTTTTGTGTAAGATCCAGCTTTGGTGAACCTGAATGTGAAACAGTTTGCACTGCTGAGTGATTTTAAACTGTTTTAACCAAGCTGACCTCTGAAGGAACTGACAGCCAGAGTCCTAAACTGAGGAAGCTATCATTTTAGCTGTGTCGCACCATTTAATTTCATATAACCTCCTTTCCTGGGGTATAAACTGCTCCACAAGAGAGCTGCAGCATGGTCTGCAATTGGTGGATGGTACAAATATATCAAATGTTAAAAAAAAAACATGTCAGGATATACACTTGCTCATTTTTTTTTGCTTTTGTTTTTTCTTAGCGTGAGATGATAAATACCACTTTGTTTACTCAGGATGTGATTAGCCCAGCTTAGCATAAAGCCTGAATAAAGCTCACAAATTACATTTTCTTTCCACTGAAAATGTATAGGGCTTTTAATTTGAAACTGTCACAGGAAGGGGTATGTTTGTATTACCAATGTAATGTAGTGACTTTAACAGGCGGTAAATTAAAACAAGGTTTCAAACTGAAACATGACCGATTATGTTTAGGGGCGTGGGGGTCCCACCAATGTCACAGGACTACAAATACCATTGGATGAGATCATGGACAGGACCATTAGGAGTGTAACTGAGTACATTTAATTGAGTACTTTACTGAAGTACACTGTTAAAAAAAAGCAAGCTAAACCTAAAATAGTTTAGTGACAAGTTGCACAGCTTTTTTGAGTTTACTCAACTTCTTAAAAAAAATGCTGGGCAAACATGGAACTTTAGATTTCCATTTCACTAGCACAGCATACACACAGTCTCAGCTGGGTAGCTATGGTACTGAAATTCAAAATTAAAGGTTCAGCCGGTAATTTTTTTAGGTTATTTAATAGAAAAAAAGAATTTGTACTTATAAATATACATTGATTAATGGGTAATTACATCTTCCAACAAATGGATGCATTCTCTAAATTTAGAATGAATCCATTTAAAAATACACTGGAGCCGGTTTGTGGAAGCCGCCATGTTGCCCCGACATGTTGAATACAGTGGCTGAGATGGACGTCGCCGTTCTGCCTAATTTTATGTCTGTAGCCACGTTTTATGTATGTGGTTACAGACCGGCCACATAAGTAGTACACCTTGTAAGTTACTTTTAATTCAAAGATTACAAATAGCTCTTTCAAACTATATATGGCCATTTAACATTTGAACATGAATATTTTCATAATCTCTTTCGCATTATGTCTTTGTCCTCCTTCATTTCCACTTAATCCTCTTCCTCCTGATCTGAGTCAGGGTGCTAATACACGAAAACGTGCATAAACATGCTTATTTATCCCTGATTGTGTCACAATTATGTATTATCAGCAGATCTAAACAACAACAACTGGTTATAAGCTAACATTATGCCAGCTAATGTTGGCTTGAGTGTCCTAAAAATCACATTTTCCCTCTGATAAACAGTTTGGTTATATTCTCTTTACATTCTCTGCCTAACAGCAGCTAACAGAGGCTAACAGAGGCTAAGAGCAGCTAACAGTGGCTAAAAGAGGCCAACAGTGGCTAACAGAGGCTAACAGCAGCTAACAGAGGCCAACAGTGGCTAACAGAGGCTAACAGCAGCTAACAGAGGCCAACAGTGGCTAACAGAGGCTAACAGAGGCTAACAGCAGCTAACAGAGGCTGACAGAGGCTAAAAGTGGCAAACAGCAGCTAACAGAGGCAAAACCAGCAGAGTTTAACGATTCAGGATATCCTTAATAACTCACCTCAGTATCGCTGTCATTGGTCAGAAGTAGGGATGTGCATGACTAGCCGACTAATGGTTGTTATTGTCACTAGTCGTTTCCAGATGTACTAGTCTTTTAATCTAATTGTTTTACATTTTAATTGATTCCAAATGTTAGTAAATTGTCCTAAATGTTATGCAGCCATCTGCCACCAGATGGAGCATTGTTGTTGAGAAACGCCATAAATCTGTTAATCTAGGCGTGATCTTTTTGTTAACACTATTATTGTTAGCTCTTGTAAAAGCGAAAGACTGAGATCGTGGATACAAGTGGTGGAAATGAGCTTTCTCCAAAGGATGGATGGGCTGTCCCTTAGCAATAGGGTGAGGAGTTCAGTCATTCGGGAGGGGCTCTGAGTAGAGCTGCTACTGCTCCACATCGAAAGGAGCCAGCTGAGGCTGTTGCCTTTTGGGTAAGGTGTTCTGGCCAGGCATGTCCTACTGGGAGGAGGCCCCAGGATCGACCCAGGACACGCTGGAGAGATTATCTCTCTCGGCTGGCCTGGGAACACCTCGATGTTTCCCCGGATAAGCTGGAGGAGGTGGCTGACGCAAGGGAGGTCTGGGCTTCCCTGCTTAGGCTGCTGCCCCCGCGACCCAACTTCAGTTAATGGAAGAAAATGGCTGGATGATTTATTGTTTTGTTATTTTAGATTTTAACTTTTATTGAAGTGATTGTCATGAATTTCCGAACAGCGTGCCTCGTTCATAATGCACGGCACAATGCGCCACACTTTTCAGTCGCAATTTATTAGTTTTTCTTATATTAATTTGATATATTTTAATAATAAAAGAACATCTTTTGTACCACCATCTTTTCAAATCATATTTAACATCGGTTTATTTGAAGTGTTTTTCTTCTTCCTTGTCTGTTTGGAGTATAACATGCAATGGTCATAAACACGATGCCAGGTGCCACACAGTTAAGCGGCATGATTCATTATTGAAGAATGTGATTAATGGTTTCAAATGCCTTTGTTAGACAGTTTTTGCCATTGTCCATTAAACAGTTCTCAAATTTAACTTGATATCTGAATGTTTATTAGTTTTAGACCAGTCGATTAGTCTAATTTTTTTCCTCGTTTAGTCGACTAAGAAATTAGTCGCCAGGAACGTCTCTAGTCAGAAGTGAGCTTCACTGACTTATTGACTCGTATCAGACTCCTTTCATAAAGTTTTACAGCCTCTTCCAGAGTAAATAGATGTGGACACATACTGACAGCTGAGGTAACCAACGGATTGACAGCCTACACTCACTACAGATGAACGGCAGCCAGAGTAGTTTGTCCTAGAGCAGCCACCGTAGATAGGATTATGCACTTTAATTAAAACTTCAGAAAATTAAAAAACTTCAGTTGACTGCATTTTACAATCTACTGACATGTAGTGGTGAGATTTTACACACAGAAGTTGGTTTAGCCCATAAAAGAGATAAATGAAAAAGAGAGGAAATCTAAGTGACCCTGACTCCATCACATTTATGGAAAATGATAACTGACAGTTTTTTGTTTAGTTTTTTTGTGGATTGTTCATTTTTTTGGTTTGTTTGTTTTAGTTTTTTTTTTGGTTTGTTTGTTTTGCTTTTGTTAAAGAAATCAGGATGAAAATTATATGCATGTTAATCCAGGTGCTTGCTGCAGTGGATTCAACTGGGACAGTTACTTCTGGACCACCTGGGCTCAGTGCCAGTTTGTTAATATCAGTGGAAGCTGACTGGCTAAAACTCAGAAGAAAAGAAAAACAAGAGGAGATGAAGAAAAAAGAATAAGCTCTAGGATTTAAAAATTGATATGAAAAGCCACAAATGGACTGAGGATGAGTTAGTATGCAACTGATAAAGTAAAGCAAGGTTTTGAGTCATATAGGGTTAAACCCCCCCCCGATGTCCTAGGCATGCACTACACAGAGAGCAGCGGCGAGAAAAGATCAAAAACAGGACTACAAGCTACGTAAACTAAGCTTCCAGCACCACCTATCTCAGAAATATTTGCAAAGAAATTTCACTGTGCCACTTTTTGATCTAACTGGGCAGAGGGAGATAAAAGAAAGGGAAAAAAGAGCAGAGAGTGGGAGAGGCAGAAAGAGAGACATAAAAAGAGAGATTAAGAGAGAGAGGGCAGGTCTCAAGGTGACTACTCATTGTCCTAAATTCTTCTTTTAAAACAGTTAAAGAGGCCAAAAACACAGCTCTCTCTCATACTCACATAATCTCTCCACTCTCCTTTTATCCCTGCCATTTTCATGAGTAAAGGTTAAAAACATCCTCCATCATCACCTCTTTCTCAGTTTTTATATTTAACTCGTTCTCTTTTAGCATTTACATCCCTTCATCCTGATGCTACCCCCCTCTGTCTCTCTGTTCTTGTCGTCTTTGCCAACAGCGATGTCTTCAAACTCTGATTGATGATGCTTGCCGTCGGTTACCGTTGTGTCCTGCTTTCTGTTTTTACCAAAATGCGCTCTTCTCCCTCTCTACCCCCCTTTCTCCTCTCAAAACTTTTCAACTTTGTTTCTTTTTTTTTTTGTAAAACTGCTGATGTGAAAGTCAGCTCCCTCCTACTGGGTCATGTTTTTACATGATTGTGCGTCAAAGCAATGCAAAGATGTTTTTGTCTCTGTTTGGTTTTTTTTGTCTTTACTCAAATAAAGTTCTTCTGAGAATAACTGTATGCATTATCATTAATATCATTAAACAATGATAATGTAGATGTACATGCTGATATACTCCATATTCTGTGTTTCTGCTGGATTTCTGTGGTGTCTGTGACATGCTGCTGAAATTGTGTTTGTACTAAAAACACACAAAGAAACACACAATATTTGAAAATTTTGCCTATGACTTCAGTATATAAAAATATACTCACTGGCCACTTAATTAGGTACACTTGTTCAGCTGCTTGTTAACGCAACTATCTAATCAGCCAATCACATGGCAGCAACTCAGTGCATTCCGGCATGCAGACATGGTCAAGATGACCTGCTGAAGTTCAAACTGAGCATCAGAATGAGGGAGAAAGGTGATATAAGTGACTTTAAACATGACATGGTTGTTGGTGCCAGATGGGCTGGTCTGAGTAGTTCACAAACTGCTGATCTGCTGGGATTGTCCAACGCAACCAACTAGATGTTACCGTCTGAAAAAGGAGAAAATGAAGCAGATGGGCTACAGCAGCAGAAGACCACATCGGGTGTCACTCCTGTCAGCTAAGAACAGGAAACTGAGGCTACAGTGTGCGTGAGCTCACTAAAACTGGACAACACAAGATTGGAAAAATGCTGCCTGGTCTGTTGAGTCTCGATTTCTGCTGCAACATTTGGATGGTAGGGTCAGAATTTGGCGTAAACAACACAAAGCATGGATCCATCCTGTCCAGTGAGTGTATACTTCCACAGTTACTGGACTTCCACAGAAAACTGGCAACAAAAAGCTTTTAGTAAAGAGGCATCGCAATCTGCATGCTGATGTGATCATGGTTGTGTAGATATTTTAATATCTAAGTTGAATTTGTACTGTGTTTAGTTTCAAACTTTCATTTTTTAAAATCTTATCCATTCATTTTTTTTTTTTTACATTATGACATTAGTAACATTTAAATTAGCACCTCTTTGAAGTTTATTTTGAAATCAATTGCTCATACTGGCTAGAAACAGAAGCCTTCCGTGTTATCCAATAATTTGTTGACCCATCCATCCACCCAACTTTCTACTTCACTCAGTCAGAATTACAACAGGCTACAGCTCTTCACCAGTTAAGTGCAAACATGTAGTTTAGAGAGATTTGATGAAATGACAATGATGCTGTATTTTCTCTTTGGAAAAAGTCTCAGATGCCAATCAGAACATATTATTTTCTTTATTAACATTAAAAAAAATACCATCATGACTAAAATTTAGGTTGCTGTGACTATTGTCTGTGTCACCAAACACCCATTTTATGTTCTATTTTAAGAACTTAAAATATATCATATTTTTCAAAACACAAAATCCAAGTACATCTGGCATTTACCCATGATAGATAGATAGATAGATAGATAGATAGATAGATAGATAGATAGATAGATAGATAGATAGATAGATAGATTGGTTCATTAATGGGGAGCTTTATTGAATGTGTTTTTTAATGTTTATTTCATTATTAACATATAATCAGTGCCATCAATCACTGTGACAGCCACCTATTGTCAGCCTGGCTGTCACACTGCACCACTCTGTGTGTGTGTGTGTGTGTGTGTGTATCAGCAGGAGAGGGATAAATAAAGAAAGTGAGAGACTGTGAGTGTGTATTTGACGCAATTTAAACAAGGTGTGTAAAATCAATAGTCCTCGTCTTAAGGCAAAGGACAGAGGATGCAATGCAAGGAGTCAAAGCAGGAGTGCAAAGGAAGGAAAAGGAGGAAGGAAAAAAAAGGCAGATGGGAAGAAAGGATGTAATAATGAATTTGTCATACTGAATTTGCCATAAGTGCCATTAAACTTGTAAACGTCCACATCAATACTGAAGTCATATTTATGAGCAGGAAAGAGGAATTTTCTGCTCTCTCCAATATCAGAGTTGAATGCATCGTGTCAGCCAAAGTCTGTTGTTAAAGGTAATTAGATGGTTAAAATGAACCCTCACATATCCAGCTCTACAGTGATTCACTCTAATATGCCTTGATTGAATTGCAATAAGTTTGCACGCTAGCTACCAACAATCACTGAAGTTTTTTTGAAGAATGGAGCTAAAGTTTGACGATTTTGCATCTTTAGCCTTCCTCAAGTCATAAACACAGTATTATCTGCACCCTGATGTAATATTTACATTAGTGCTGGTTGCTATTGCACCAACAAAACACCAACAAAGACAACCAATAAAGACAGCATCATTTTTAAGCTACTTTGTTTTACTTTAAGGGCAAATGTAGAGAAATAATGTGCAAAATGACCTCACTGAACTTCTCCAGATCTTCAGCACAGTGGTGGAAATAAACTAACTATGTTAATAAACATACAGTGCTTAACAAATTTATTAGCCTACCACCCAATATAAGGTTTATGGCACAGGTGCCCTGAATTAACAATATTGATGATTATGAAAATCATGTTTTGTGTTTCTGTAATGGTTAATCCGTATGCACAAGCTCTTAAATCTAAATGATTTTTGTAATGCTAAAATATAATTATTGGTGTTATCCATGAATTCTGAAGTGTAATGTTTTACAAAAAAGCTGAAAAAAAATAGTAAAGCACATTTTTTATTTTTTGGATTAAGATGCCAAATTACAGTCATTTACATTCCTGAACAGAAAAAAATTAGTGGTTGAATGTTATGCTTGATTAATTTCTGATTTCTCAGAGAAGTCCAGCTCAAATTTGGGTATGAAAACTGCCACTTCAGTTTCATGTATATGGCACCAAATCACAACAACTGTCGCCTCAAGGTGCTTTAGATTGTAAGGTAAAGACCCTACAATATTGGAGAGAAAACCACAACAGACAACCCCCTGTGAGCAAATATTTGGCGACCGTGGGAAGGAAAAACTCCCCTTTAACAGGAAGAAACCTCCGGCAGAACCAGGCTCAGAGGGAGATAGGACAAAAGACACACATGGGAGAGAGTGAGAGTTTAAAATTAATTACTAATGACAAAATGCAATAGTGGTGTGATACTGGTATGGCTTCTTTTGTCCTCCTTTTTTTAGGATACACTGCACACTATGCCAAGATATGCCATAGACCAAAATTAGATTATGCACTAGTCATACCTTCACCATATCAGTCTCAGCTCTGCATACTTGTTTCAACACATAGTGCTTAATTAACTTCCTCAGATGTGACCAGAACCAACCTGCAGACCATCTCAATCTGACCCTCGAAGTCCTAAAAGGAAAGCTAAAAAACAAATATAAGCTATAGTTTCAGTAGGGTGCATGTGATGTGAAATGAGGTGAACCCATGTTTTCTAAAACACATAATTTAAAGCGTCATGTGTCAACTGTAGTTTGCGGCAGCAGTCCTCAGTCTGCTCTGCAGCCTCAGTGAGCTACCAATGCAGTAGCACACAGTTCTCAACCAGCTTCACATTCATGTTGGATTGATTCTCCAGCTCAGAGGGTTAGCAGTTGTTTCGTCCATGGTCGCTTAAAGTCGCTGAATGTCATTGACTATCTGCGGTCTCTCGCTGCCACGCCGCTTTTGATAGATACTAAAAGATGGTTCAAAACTAAGACAATACCAGCACTTGCCTACATGTTTTGATTTCTCTGGGTTTTAAAGGTCATCGTATAAACTTGCATCCCTGTATTTAACTTACTGTGATTTCAGGTAGAAAGAAACTTTGTCAGAGCTCACAGCTGGGTTGTTGCCGGTTCAAATCCCAGCTGGGAAACATTTAATCGGCTTTGAAATGTAAAATTAAAAAAAAAAAAACATTTGATGGGAAAATTGTAAACTACTTCTACAATGCCCTTGAGCACAGCACTTAGCGTGAACTGCAGCAATTGAGTGTAGCGGCAGCAGAGTCAACCATTCACCAGTTAAGAAGTGAACATTAAACAAAGCACAATCTGAGAGAAAAACACCTTCAATCGAAGAAATCAAAACCAAAGCTGGTTTTGTTGGGAGGCGGGGGTTACACTCTGGGTCCCCCAGGAGGCGCTGCAGATTTCATTTCCTAAAAAAAAAAAAAAAATTTTTAAATAAACAAAATTCAACAGGGGAGACTTGGAAATGGCACAGGAAGAATGAAAAGCATTTGGATGAGGGCTCTGGTTTTAAATTTGACTCGGAAAACTTTATTGATCCGGGTGCCAAACGGAATTACGGAAACGAACCCGGAGCTTTGAAGAGAAGTTTCACTGTCGTTATCGTAAGCCCCTGTAATCCATCATATCTGAGAATCAAATTAACATATATTTACATGGACACACACACACACTCACACACTTTTATTGCAAGCTCTCACACGATTTCTCTGTCTCTCACACACACACACACACTAACACAGAGGCCAAATCATTAGTTGTAGGTTAATTAGTGTTATAATTAATAACCCAGCAGACATGTGTATACGTGTGTGTGTGTGTGAGTGTGTGGTGGGTGTATATGTGTAACGAGAGGTCGGGAGTTAAATCATATTAATTTCAACATTGATTAAGCAATAAAAAAGACTTTTAACTAGCGGGGGTGTATATCACTTCACCACACAGGCATCGCAATTTAAATCTATGTATTAATTAAAATGCATGTGTGTGTGTGTGTGTGCACGTGTGTGTGTGTGTGTGAGTTTTGCAGAGCTTGTCGCCAAGGTTTCTAGAGCGAGAAAGGGATCAACACTCTTTAAGAGAGATAAAGAGAGCGAGAGAGGGGGAGAGATTTGAAGGGGGAGTGATAGCAAAACATGGATCTAATTCAGAGAAAAGGAGCCGAAACAGAGACGAAGAAGTAGTAGAAGAAGAGGGGAGTGGGATCGAGGGAACGTGTGAGAGGTATAGATAAAATGGAAAAAGACAGAAGTGGGGGAGGAGGAATGAGGAGGGAGGGAGAGGCTGACTGCTGTGTGATTGGATAAGCGCCAGTGACTCTTTGAAATTGTGATCGCCTTAGATATGCATTTCAACGTATAGCTTAACTTTTCTCATATAGATAACAGCTTCGTTAGCTCCCCAAAAACTTTTGCTGGTTGCCAACTTGAAAGCTGTCGCACGAGGCGTTTCCGCTTTAATTTCCCCAGTCAGGATTTGGCGATTGATCTGCTTTGAAGGGGGTTTTAAGCTGTCGAATGTAAAAGGGGCTCGGAGAAGTGACGTTTTTATGGTTGCAAAACTTGGACGGGTTCACGTAGCAGCGACTCTTGAGCTGCAGAGGTTTCTTTGAGTGCTGCTCGGGACTCAACAAAGGTGGAAAATAATTGAGTTCTAACGGCGTTGCTGAAGAGCTGCGGTGAGTTATTGGCTGTGTTAGGCTGCCAAGGCTTTCCCAAGACCATGCAAGGCCTCACTGAAGGTGAGCTCCATAAAACAAAGCAGGCTGGAAGGTTAAACCTGCGGCAGGTGAGATTTTAAGGTAAAAAAAATGTGGCCCGTCTTATCGGCTGGAATCACAAAGTAAGCGTGCAGCAGGAAAGAGCATCTCATCCAGCCTAATAGAGAGTCTCTGATCTTACACTAACACTTGTTTATTCATATTACACCAGGAATATATACACACAATTTCCTCTTCCAGGGTCTGCTGCAGTGAATTTCAAAGGTAACATGAAATACCTGGAAATATACACTACACATGAAAACAAAACTGAACCCACATCAAGGCTGAAAGGGACAGTTTACCCCCAAATCATACTGCACATTGCATATTTGTCCTCTGGGCTGTAATACTTTTTTTTTTCTATCATATGTCCAAACTGAGTTTGAGTCTTGTGTATTCTTTGTTTCTTTTAAAAGTATTTCATGCCTCGTATGTTTCTGTTTCTCATCTTTGTCCACTTTCCTGCTTTTTCTAACGGTCTGCACCGGCCTTTTTGCACCCTTAATGCCCCGCCCACCTGTCTCTTCTTGTCAGTTATCCCTGTAGAGTGTGAGTAGATGTAACTAATAAAGTGGTCTGTGTGTGTGTGTATATACATATTCCACACTTGCCCTGCGGGTGGTCTTTATCCTTCAAGCTCGGGTCCTCTACCAGAGGCCTGGGAGTTTGAGGGTGTAGCGCAGTATTCTTAACTGTTCCTAGGACTGCGCTCTTCTGGACAGAGATCTCGGATGTCATTTCTGGGATCTGCTGGATCGCCCAGTTTTGGGGGTTACTGCCCCGAGTGCTCTGATTACCACCAGGAACACTGTTGCCTTCACCCTCCACATCTTCTCACTTTGACCTTGGGATTTCCAGGCCATATTCGGCACAGATGTTCCTGTATACTATCCCAGCCACTTGGTTATGGCGTTCCATGTATGCCCTGCCTGCTAGCATCTTGCACCCTGCTGATATGTGCCGGATTGTCTCAGGAGCATCTTTGCATAGCCTGCACCTGGGGTCTTGCCTGGTGTGGTAGACTCCAGCCTCTATCGATCTTGTGCTTAGTCCAGCTTTGTCCAGCCATTGGTAGGATTTCTTGATATCAGCCACTTCTTCTATCTGCCGGTGGTGCCGTGCAGGGGCTTGTCCTTCCATGATGGTTCCTGTTCTTGCTCCTCTTCTTTCTTGGGTTTCTGCTGCCTGAGGTATTCACTAAGCACATGATCAGTTGTGGCCATCTTCCTGATGTACTCATCGATCTTTGTTTGGGGTGAAACCCTCCATGCATGGTAAGGAGCTTTCTTGCTTATTATTATTGTAGGGTAAAAACCCTACAATAATAATGTATTATTGTAGGGTTTTTACCTTACGATATAAAGCGCCTTGAGGCGACTTTTGTTGTGATTTGGCGCTATATAAATAAAATTGAATTGAATTGAATTGAATTGTCTTGATGTCAGTGGCTTCTATCTCCTCCTTTGGCCAGCTTATTATCCCAGCAGGCTATCTGATGACGGGCAGGGCGTAGGTGTTGATTGCCCGGATCTTGTTCTTCCCATTCAGCTGACTCCTCAAGACTTGCCTTGGTGGTTGCAGTTTTCTTAGCGGCCTCTTCAAGGTTCCCATTTGCCTGTGGTACTTATAGCTGTCCTCAATGTCTGCAATGTTGCCTTCTGGTAGTGCAATCCCCTCAGTTCTGACTACCTTCGCTCTCTTTGTTACCATCCAACTACACTTCTCCAGTCCGAATGACATTCCAATGTCGTTGCTGTAGATCCTAGTGGTGTGGATCAGTGAATCGATGTCTCGTTCAACTCTGGAGGGTACTCTTGATGCATGCTCAATAATCCAGGTAAAAGAATCCCAGAAAGCTGAATCTGTTCATCTGGACGTAGCGTTTTCAGTGGGAGAAACGTTTCGTCACCTCTGGTGACTTCTTCAGTCTTTCAGAGACTGAAGATGTCACCAGAGTCTTTCAGAGACTGAAGAAGTCACCAGAGTCTTTCAGAGACTGAAGATGTCACCAGAGTCTTTCAGAGACTGAAGAAGTCACCAGAGTCTTTCAGAGACTGAAGAAGTCACCAGAGGTGACGAAACATTTCTCCCACTGAAAACGCTACGTCCAGATGAACAGATTCAGCTTTTTGGGATTCTGGAGGGTACTGTTCCTTGTGGCTGTTGTTCATCTTATAGCCAAGGATCTCAAGGATCACTGTTGCCGTGCTATATATCAGCTGGTTGGTTTCAGTGATGGTCGCAGTAGGGATTGTCCGTAATGCTGCATTCACATCTTCTAGTAGACTTTCAGAGGGTACTTCATGTAGTCTTGTTAATCAGCGTCGCGGGGTCCAGGTTTCCAGCTTAGCCATGATCTTCTCTTTCAGGTCAGCTGCTCTGGTATTCAACGTACCAATTATACTTGGGGCTTGGTATCCAATCTCTCTCGCTCTCTCTCTCTCTCTCTCTCTCCCTATATATATATATATATATATATATATATATATATATACAGTATATATATATATATGATAATTAACATGATAACATGCTGCAGATTTGTCAGCTGCACCTCCATGATGTGAATCTCCAGTTCCACCA
>VUQS01004511.1:15200-36386 GCA_015108495.1 Heterochromis multidens
TTTATATATATATATATATATATATATTTATTTATTTTCATTTTAGTTCGCAATGAAGTAGTTTCCAAAGTTTGTGTGGTCGCTTTAAAAATATTTAGTTTGCTTTTTATAGGTATTATATGGATTACAACCAATGACTGTGTAAAAGATATTTGTTTTTTTTACAGTCATTACAACCCGGTTTTAAAGGTTTCTGTTAAAGGTGAGCTTGTTGATCAAGCCCACGAGATCGAGCTCTTCATGTGGTTTCAGTTTATCTCACTAACAGAAAACTGGTTAGTGAGATAAACTTATCTAAGATTATTATCTAATCTTAGATAATAAATTATCCTAGACAAAACAACTAAATAAGACAGTTGGTAAAATGAGTAAAAAGTAGTTAAATTTGCAACATTTTTGACACCAAAATCAACCACTTAATCCAGGCTTTGATGTTGTCTTATCTTGATTATTGCCCAGCAGTATGCTCTGTAGTGGTACAATGGATCAGATTAAGAAGCTGCAAATGATGAAAAATAGAGCAGCACGTATTGCCCTTTGTTGTGGGTATAGAAGAAACACTGTAATGATGCATGAATGTCTTAGCTGGTTAATTGTAAAACACAGATTAAATTACACTTTACTTGCATTTATGAGAAATATTATTGTTACAAAGACTCCAATAATTTTGTATAAAAAATGTTGTACAAAACTTTCTGTGTAGACAGGCATGATTATTCTGCCAGACAGGCCACAGGAGGAAAGTTTTTATTACCCATAGCAAGAATCAGTTCAATCAAAAGGCAGTTTTCGTTGCCAATACAATTAACACAAGAAACCAATAAAACTGGATGTAAACAACTTTTAAAACAATATCTATTTGCAGTGACTTCTGACCACAGGCAGGAATTGTTAATGTGATTTTGAGTTATTGTGTGTGCGCTGTAGCAGTGATGTGTAATTTAAATTTGATTGTCACATAAATGTTATATAAATGTTTATGGGGTGCAGTTTGTGTCATAAGGAGCTGTTTATAACACATGATGTTGTAACACATGATGTTATATGTCTATGTGTTATCTGCTGCATCTAATGGGGATCTTAATAAACGAAACGAAACAATAACACACTGAGTTGTGCTGATACATGTGACTAAACTGACAAAACTAAAAGCATTTCTTGTATATTTATATTTTAGCTGTGCGCAGAATCATTTCACGTTATTTCAGTTAACTTAAATGATTTTTACGCGTAGTGTACTTTTAATGACATGTTCCCGTGTCCTTCGTGCAGGAAAATTTGCAAGGAAAATAACAGAAACACTGGTATTTACTTTGGATAACAACTTGACCTGTGCAATGGTCTTTTGTAAAACTAAATTTCATCCAGTAATGTCCTAAATTAACTGACCAGCAGATGTAGTTTTAATTCCTCGTGTGAAATATGCCAAAGGGATGTGTTTCATAACATTTTTGTTCTAAGATGCCTTCCGTACACATGGCACTCAGATTTTCCAGTGTACTTTAAACAGACCGACAACAGTCCAAGGTTCCCTCACACGAGAAGAAAAGCTGAACTATCCCAAGTCATAAAGTGTAAAAGGAAACTGCGATGGGAAGGTAAAATCCTGAAATGACGCGCTTGGTCTTTAAGCCCCGCCTCTTTGGCTGATGACGTATGTACGCGGAAGTGCCGCCAAAATAACCGCCGTCGTAACTCTTATCAAAACATGCAGGGACCTGTATGTTAGACAGCTGAGTGGCTTACAGTCAGTGAGGCTCACGCTGATCTGATCCAGCCCGAAAAGGCGCACATATGTAGGGATGTATAGCTCTGGCTTCAAAGAGTTCTTCAGAAAAGAGCTGATGTCGTTGTAACCTGAGGTGTACTGCCAGTAAATAAGCTATTAGGATGGAGAATGGGGTGGCATCCACCAAAGAAGAGGGCTTCCTCTCCAGAATGGCCCTCAATGACAACAAAGCTGGTATGGAGGGTCTTGACAGAGACAAGATCAATAAGATCATCATGGAGACCTCCAAGGTAGGTGCTCACAGCTCAGAGACACGTGTATGAAACACCTGAGGTCCTCCTCACATACCCGCTGGTCACGTACACAAACCGTCTATGAGAGGATGTGAATGACTTACCTGGGTAACCAGGGAGGATAATAAGGCAAGATAGGTGAATAGGGCAGAGGCTGTGACTCCTAGTATAATATATAGTAGATGTAAATATAATCCCAGTTGATTATTTACGCTGAAACAATTATTCTGTTGTATTACCAGTTTTCAGGGTCTAAACTATGCATGAGCATTCACGGATTTGTTTTTAGAGCAGAAACGTGAATAATTTGTTGACATACAGTACTGTGTGAACGTCTTGAGCTACCCCTCATTTCTTTATACTTTGCAGGAAAATGGGAAATAGGGGCAGAAATATATTGAAACCTGCAAACATATATGGAAATACAGTATATAAGGCAAAAAAAAAAAGAAAAAAAGTCTGTACAATTCTAACAAGGTTGAAAAATTTAGTGTGACCACCTTTATTCTTCAGCACAGCCTGAACTCTCTTAGGCAGCTTTCTTGTCATTTCTTTAAGTAGACTTCAGGAATAGTTCTCCAGACTTCTTGAAGGACATTCAAAGCTCTTCTTTGGATGTTTCTGCCTTTTATTCTGTTCTCTATCGAGATGATCCCACACTGCTTCAATAGTGTTGAGGTCCAGGCTCTGGGGAGGCCAATCCATGACTGATAGTGATCCACAGTGTGTTTTTCTATCCAGGTATGCTTTTACTGCATTGGCAGTGTGTTTGGGATCATTGTCATGCTGAAAAATGAAGCTGTTGCCAATCAGATACTTTCCAAATGGTATTGCAGCGTGGATCAAAATCAGACTGTACTTTTCTATGTTAATAATTCCATCAATGTTGACAAGCTCCCCAACACCACTGGCTGAAATGCAGCCCAGAACCATGACAGAGCCTCCACTGTGTTTTACAGATGGCTGTTGGCATACCTCAGCCAAACGTAACTCCATCTGCTATAGATAGTATTTTAGGCCTGCCTCTTCTTCTTTGTCCTCCACTTGTCGAGTTTCCTCAGTTTTTTTTAAGGACATGCTGCACATGATGTCGAGATATGCAAAGTTTTTGGCCAGTAGCTCTTTGGGAATGTCTGTCAAACTGTGTCATCTTCTTCTGTAGATTTAGCTGAAGAAATGGAAACAACACAGGCTGCTAGTAACAAAGTGACTAAAGATATAATTTAAAATTGGTTCCTTTCTAAGTTGTCTGCCATGTGTAGACACAACACTGGTTCATGCCTTGAGTTAGGTGCTTTTTTATGTTTGAGTTTGAGTTTGAAAGTCCTTCAGAAAGTCTGGAGAACTATTGCTCAAGACCACTTTAAAAAAAAAAAAAAAACTACAATAAGGTCTGGCTCCTTGGAAGCAGAAGTGAGGGGTGGCTCAAGACTTTTGCACAGTACTGTATTAAAGTAGAAGGCTTTACAGAGAGAGTTTTGGATTTAATTTTTTTATCACTACTTAAATGAGAAGAAAGAGTCAAGAGCCAGAAAGATTTTAAAAATTACCATTAGGAATCAAATGTTATATAATTCAGGGGATGAATTATAAGAATATAAAGTAAAAACCTCCATAATGTGTAAAACTGGAACTTTTGGGATATTGAGGAAATGGAAAATGTGGCTTTTAAGGGTATGTGGTGTAAAATTAGATAAATTTTTAATGGAAACAATTGTTTACGATCAAAAATATTAACAGGCAGATATCACCATAAAACTGCTATAGTTGGTTACTTACAATTATATGATCATTTTTTATATTTTGAAATATGCAGTTGAGGCATAAATATGCTCCAGTTTGCAGTAAGATAGAAACTTAGATGTGCGTGGACAGTTTCTTGCCTCTATAGTCTAAAAGAGAACATATTATGGGAACAAAATCTAAAAATTGACCAGTGCATGAACAAATATGTTTTTTTTCCTTTTTCTTTACTTTGATGTATCGTGGTTTTGCCATAGAAAAGTACAAATGACACTGTGGACAATAAGAACTGACATCCACTTTTTTGCAGATTGTTTCCCCCTTGTATCCACTATCCTCTGTGTAATGACATCCAGTCCTAAAAATAAATGTGCTACAGTAGCTTTTCATTAATACTGTGATATAGAGTTGTTATAACTCTTTATTGTCCTTGTCCTGCCCTTGCAGGGATCTAAGTTTTACGAGAATGAGCTGAAGAGAGATCAGCAGGTGAACCAGCGCATTGAGAAAATGATGCTACAGAAGGCACGGATCACAGAGCAACAGTTAAAAAAAGCACAAGCTCAGGTGAGATGTAACAGACTCACATTGCCAAAGCTGACTTTGACTGCTTTTTCAGAGGTGACCCAAAATCACACAGAGACAAATCAGGTGAGCTTCAAGCAACCAGCTTCTTTTCATTTTATGCAATCTCTCTGTGTAGGTGGAAAAGGTGGCTGCGGCGCTGGAGAAGAGTCGTGATCTAAGCCGTGTGATTGTACATGTGGACATGGATGCTTTCTACGCTGCTGTTGAAATGAGAGACAGTCCTGAACTGAAGGACAAGCCCATGGCTGTAGGATCCATGAGTATGCTGGTGGGTTAGGCTCAGGATGCAGGTGCAACAGATATTGGCTGTGCTGAGGAGGCATGAAACAGGATATTAAAAGTTTATCTAAAATATAAACCACATGGCACTGAAGTATATACATGCACTTCTTTGCAAAGTACATGAAAATTAAGTATTGAAATCATGGCCATTTAAAACAATGTCAACATCATGTGTATGACTTTAAGACAAATATAATGTTTTATATAGTTTTTGTGTGAAATCCAGAATGCCCACTCTCTCTGTTTCATTCATATCTCCTCTTTTCATTCACAGTCGACCTCTAACTATCATGCCAGGAAATATGGGGTTCGAGCTGCCATGCCTGGCTTCATTGCAAAGAAACTCTGCCCCAATTTATTCATTGTTCCACCTAACTTTGACAAGTACAGAGCTGTAAGTGATGAGGTAAGAGCAATGCCTAAAAACACACACACACAAAATTTCTGTGCACCCTTTTGGTGGCTTGCTGCTCAACAGGTGCTCATCAGTCTATCCTTGTGTTAGATCCGGGAGATTTTTGCAGACTATGATCCGCACTTTCAGCCAATGAGCCTGGATGAAGCTTATTTAGATTTTACAGACCACCTGGAACAGAGGCAGCACTGGCCAGAGGCAGCACGTACACATCGCTTCCGTGCCAGGGACATTGCCACAGGCAGGGATTTTTTTATATATATACTGTATATGAAACAGAAAGTATGTTATAAGATGATGATGTTTCATAGATCAGCAATCCATTTGATTGTTGTGTTGAATCATTTTTTTATTTTGCAAAGATGAGAAAAAGACTGAGCTTTCCCAGGAAGCTGTGACAGACCTCTCCCCAGTACTGTTTGAGGACAGCCCAGGCTCCTCTCCCAGCCTGGTGGGCCCTGAAGGCATGTGTTCTCCTGGAGGTGATTTTGAGGTGTTTGGGACATCTGTTGAAGAGGCTGTGCGAGAGATGCGCTTCCGCATTGAGCAGAAGACGATGCTGACTGCCAGTGCAGGTGAGAGTGAAACCACTCTGCTATTAACTGTAAACAGTCTCATTCTCATTGTATAGCAGAGATACGGTAATAAATATATCACAATATGAATACAATATAATGCAAACCTGACAATTGTAGCTGGCATTTTGGGAATAATTATGCATGATTTACCAGCCATTCAAAAATAAAACATTTTAGTCAATGATACTTTCCAACCTTCCAGGAATTGCTCCAAACATGATGCTGGCTAAAGTGTGCAGTGACAAGAACAAACCCAATGGCCAATACAGACTCCCATCCACCAAAGAGGAAGTGATGGACTTCATCCAGAGTCTTCCAGTTCGCAAAGTACAGTACCCATCGCTCAAATTAAAGCATTGACAGAGCCGTGTGCTTGTTGCCTTGCAAGTACAGTATATTGCTTGCCTATGTGAGTGTAATTTTTAATATGGAAATGCGACAGATTTTGCTGAAACAGTGCAAATAACTCTTGAGTTTGGACATGCTTGTTTGCAAAGCTCAGTGCACAAAGCACCCTCGCTGCACTGGGTCAGACACGACCCACTGCAGTGGGTCAGACACGACCCACTGCACTGGGAGGCTGCTGGTTCATAATAGTCACAGTTAAGTCATAGTCTGTGGCTTAATTTGACGATAGAACAAAGTTAAAACTTTGTAGTTGTCACATTTGTGTCTCTGTAAGCAGACGTGATGGTGTCTATATATACTAAAAGACGCATCAGACTTGAGGCACAGTGTGTTTTCAGTTTTTGTTTTTCAGAAATTCAAGAGTTGAACAGTAAACAGAAGTTTGTTCACTAAGATGTTTGAAAGGACACAGATTAAATCTGTCCAAGTGTAATAAATACTGGAGTTAGGTTTCATAAAATGCTAAAATCACAATGCTAATTTTAAAACCCTAAAACTTCATAGACAATAAAGAAGGCTGTTTGTAACCCTGCTCTGTTTTTATGTGAATTAAGGCTTGTTAACTTTGTCCTAGGAGAGTGCCTTCTTTCTTTCTTTTAAATTGATTTGTGGTGCCTAACAAGTAGCACCATCACTACAGTTTTTGTCCTTTTTATCTCGTATTTGGACATTCTCCAGTGATTGCTTTCTCCAGTTTATGTATAGTATGTTTAAAGCTACTTTCAGTTGCTCTCTTATTCACAAAGGGGTGTCCACAGTGGATAGCGCCGCATGTTTGATTTTTACACCGGAAGTCCTTCCCAACTCATGCGCAAGGGATCTGTGTCTCCTCCTGGAATCAAACCGGGGATCTTTTGTTTGTTAGGCGAATGTGTAAACCACTGCACTCTGGAGCTACTATAATATTGCTATGTTTAATGTTGTTTACCTTTCCTCCTAATTGTCTTCATTGATTTATTTCTTTAAATAAATGCTCAACATGAATTTCTGAGTATAATGTAATATAAAGGCTTTTAGACATGGTGTAAAGTCAC
Organism: Heterochromis multidens; assembly: GCA_015108495.1. NCBI lineage: Eukaryota > Metazoa > Chordata > Actinopteri > Cichliformes > Cichlidae > Heterochromis > Heterochromis multidens. The sequence continues at coordinate 22,271 of VUQS01004511.1, forward strand.
TGTGAAACATGGTTGAAAGGTTAAAAACGTGTTTATGTGCTCTCCCAGGTTTGTGGCATAGGAAAGGTGAGTGAGAAGATGCTGAACGCTCTGGGTATCAGTACCTGTTCCCATCTTGGCCAGCAGATGGCGTTGCTGTCATTGTTGTTCTCAGAGACAGCCTGGCATCATTTCCTGGAGGTTTCTCTGGGTCTGGGCTCCACATATATACCCAGGTATTTTCTGCTTGCTTCATAAAATTCAACTACAACTGATTTTTTATTTATTTATTTTTTCGGGGGGGGGGGGCGTCTAGTCCAGAAAAAGGAGATAAAGCTGATTGTCTCTGCTGTCACACAGGCATGAAGAAAGAAAAAGCATGAGCACAGAGAGGTTTGTTTTGAATAATTTTAATTAACAGATGGCAAGTTTTGAATTGTTTCCTTCTTTTGGCTCTCTCCTAATTTCTCTGTCACCCTCTTAATATTTACAGGACATTTAAAGAACTGAGTAAAGCTGAGGAGCAGTTGTCTTTGTGCAGGGAGCTCTGTGAAGACCTAGCAGAAGACATGAAGAAGGAAGGTCTGAAGGTATTGATCAGTGCTGCTTTAACCTTTAAACCCATATCTGTGCATATCTGCTGTATAAGAAGATTGTCTTAAAAACCTTTTTGGCTACCTTTCTTGCTTACATCAACTTCGTGCAGACAAGTGACAAGTTAAAGGAAGATTTGAACCCCCGACCCCTACATTACAGTGATCCAGCAGCTGTGTCATCCCCTGTCATCCTCTTTCTGGATGGCAGTGCCCCCATCCATAGGGCACGAGCAGTCACTGAATGATTTGATGAGTATGAAAATTATGTAAATCATGTGCTAAGCCCTTTTCAGTCACAATATCTCAATCAAGTTGAACACCTACAGACTGGACCGACGCATTAGACAGCACTCTCCATCACCATCATCTAAACAGCAAAAGAGGGAATATCTTTTGAAAGAATGATGCTCTGTCGCTTAATTACATTTCGAGAAACTTGAAGAAGCTATTTTGGCAGCACATGGTGTCTCAACACCTTCCTAAGACACAAATCTTATACTTCAGCTTCCTGGATTTACTGTCTCTCCAAACAGAATCTCATACAGTTACTCTAACGTGTCCATTCCCTTTTGAATCGATACAGTAAGGACTGGATGGCTTGGCACAACTATTACCCCCCTACCTTGGTCCTGATGTGGCTTTGATAGCTGCAGGAAATGGAGGACCATTAAAGTGACAGAAGGGGCTACTATCAGCCTTGAAAGTATCTCCATAAAAACTCACAAAATGCATTCTGACAAGTCAATCACTGATATGATTATACAGATTTCCATCTCTTTCCTTTGTACGGCCTGGTACTATTAATTATGTCTGTAATTAGAAAGCTGTAAGAAAGCAGATTAAAATGGCCTTGACTGTTTGCCTAATATGAATTCAAAGGTGTATTTTTTTTGTCTTCATGAAGGGTAAAACAGTAACATTGAAGCTCAAAAATGTGAACTTCGAGGTGAAAACCAGGGCAATGACGCTGCCGTATGCTGTTGCTACAGTGGATGAGATCTTCACTGTTGCTAAGGACCTACTGAAAACGGAAATAGAAAATGAAAGCCCTCAGCCACTCAGACTGAGGCTCATGGGTAATTAGATATAACAATATAACTGACATATCAATTAATATAACTAGCTTGAAATAAACCTAAATGATGTGTGACAAGCTTCATGTGGAAATAATAACACAGTTGGCATTCATTTAGAGGTTTTCTCCTGATGATTTGTTTTTGTGCTCGTAGGTGTTCGAATTTCTGCCTTTGTCAGTTTGGATGATAAAAAGCCCCTGCAGAAGAGCATCATCGGCTTTCTTCAGACCGGCAAGACAGACTGCAGTAGTTCTTCCCAAGGGATGCATCAAAAACCGGGGAATGAGCATCTCTCCGATGCTCACTCCTTCCAAACCTCACCACTTGTGTGCCCTCCAGTGGAACAGAAACAGCAGAGACAAGAAGACCCTCCCTGGCGAAGTAAGCAGAGGCAGTTAGAAGGGAGCCAGGCTGGTGCAGAACCCCAGGAGTCTTTCTTTCAAAGGGCTCATGTTAGAAGACTGCAACTCCAGGCAGCAAGTGCAGCCACACAAAGTGAGGAGAGCGGGGAAAACACTTCAGTGATTACTAATGCAGGGACTTTGGCAAAAGCAAACAAGAATAACCATTCAGTCCCCGATCTCTCAGAAAATCCCACTCCTGTACAGGCACATGCATCCACATCAGCCTATGCAGAGTCAGAAACCCTCACATGTCCCGTGTGCTTCAGACAGGTGGAAACCACTGACCTGAATGTCTTCAACACACATATAGACCAATGTCTCAGTGATTCCTCTCGAAAAACAAACCATGGCACAGAGTCAGACACAGATTCAGAGTTGGGTCTAAAGAACGACCATAAAGAATGTGTAGCAGTGGACAAACTCAGGAGGGAGCATGAGGCTGAAGAGGAGAAGTCAAAAGTTAATCCTCAGGAAGGCCAGTGCAGCATAAAAAAAGATTCTGTTCGAAAGGTTTCGTTGATTAAGGGCGACAACAAAACTGTGACCTCACAAAAGCCTCAGCCATCTAACAGCAAAGGTCCCGTCTTCGTCTGCCCAGTATGTCAGCTGACCCAGGAGACTGATGACCTCGCCGTCTTCAACCACCACGTTGACCTCTGTCTGAACCAGGAGGTCTTACATGAGCTGGGGAGACAGACATCATCCTCCATAAATCCATCTCCGGTTAAAAATAGCAAGACCACAGGTAAGTGTGTGTATTACATGAAGGTTCAATGGGAACCTCACTGTGTGCTTTTTTTTTTTTTTTTAAATTTGGTTTTCCAAATTCCACCAAGGAGGTTACTGTATGTCTTTGGTAGCATGTACGTGCGTGTCATTCTGTGTGTAAACACAATAGCTTAAAAAGTTTTGAATGAATTCTGATAAAAGTTTGTAGGGGTGTAGAGTGGGGTCATGTTAACAATCCATTAATATTTGGCTTACATCCACCAAGGTCTTCAAGGTCAATAGATTGATCTGAAGGTCAAAGTAATAATAATGCTATATAGAGCAATTTAAAACTATGTTTCTTACTGCCAGTGTTTGTATTGACAACATATAGGCATACAGGGAATGATATATGGAGATTCGAAATATCACATTACTTTGGACCTTTGACCTCTTCTTCAAGGTCAAATAAGGTAAAATGTCTTTTATCTTTAAAACTATGCTTCAAATTCTGCTGCCTTTATTGGTATTGGCAACAATTAGGAAATGATTCTGGTATATGTGGATTCTAAATATCACATTATAGTTTGTATCCAAATATAATGTCACATTTGACCTCTGACCTCACTTTTACATTTCATATCTGCCTTTCTTTCAAGTTGAAGAAAGTATTGTCAAGAGAAAGAGAATGAGCTGCCTAGTTAGTTAGAAATATATTGTAGTATAACATTATATAATCTCAGGTTATTCATGTCCAATTATTTACAAATACCTGTTATCCATTACCTACTCCTACACAATGTGGATAATCAAAGTAAACATCTTTTTTGCTACCCTTATCTGATTTTTACTGCACTACAAACTTCTTAAAGTAAATTTCAAAAAGAACAAAGAAAACAAAATGAATATATACAAAATACTATTCCCTTAAAAGTAAATACTGCCCAGAGTGTGAGCTGCCTTGGCAGCGGTTTGAGCTCTCAGAGTGCTTCTTGTTACGCATGCAATCACTACATGCTTTGGCCACATGAGGGGAATATCAGAGACCCCTTTCACATTGTCGTTTCTTTCTTTTTTTTTTTTTAATATTAAAATATTTATTTTAGTGTCTCTAATAATTAATTTTTTCTTTTTTGTATTCTGGGGCTCCAGGTATCTCATTGTTCTTGCATAGACCCGAAGTCGGAGTCTGTATCTTTCTTTGCTGATGACAGATGTGATCCTGTTAGCCAAGTCTATAAGCTGTGGGTGTATGACAGCAGAGTTAACAGAAGGAATGTCTATTTGGGAAGATGTCAGTGGCCTATGACCTTGTTATTTACCAACAGTGACATTGTGTGAGAAGTTTGTATTGATTCAGACTGAGAAAAAAAGACATCTCATTTCACCCCATGGGGCTCTCTTTGCCCCGGTCTTGGAAATTGCTAAATCACTTTTTCAGCTATTCATTTCTTACAATGAACTGCACCCCGGTTTCCTCTTAAACAAGCCTGCCTCAGAAATTGCACTCTTTATGTCCCCGGTGCTGCAATTGTGCACCGCCTCAATGGATGTCATTTTTATGTCAGAGTAAAGATAGCAGTGGATTTTTTTTTTTCTGTCCGCACCAATAAGTGTCTGTTTCTGTTTGTAGACAGAGGACATCTTCTGGCAAAGCAAGCAAATAAAGGCAAAAGCAAAAGGTGAGACAGCTTGTTTACAAATTGCTGACATGTGGTCTCTTCTTGTACCGTGTAGTGTGAGTAAAGTAGCATTGAATTTTAATTTATATAAATAAAAAATTTTTTATTTTTGTGTGTGTTCTTTTTATGATTTAGACGGGACACGCCTTCCTCTCCTCCGTCTAAAAAGGTTAAAAGCCTCGGTCCTTGCAACACCATAGACAAGTTCTTCAGGTGACAATCATTCATGGACAATGTCCAGCCTAATGTGGATGAACTGAGGACGTTTTTCTGCAGAAAGTAAAATGCAGCTCTTCTGTTCCCTTGGCTTCGCTGCACAGTTTTTATTCATCCTCACAATCATTGCACACGAAGCTTGTTATTAAGTTTGCACATAGAACATAAGAAGCTGAGCAGTGGTCCTAAAACACCTCACTTGTTTGCTCTAGGCAGTATACAAAATGAAAGAGGAAGATAAATCTAATAATTTTTAAATGCACTTTTTAATGGTCAGGGTATTTTTTTTAATGTATCTTCATTAAGTTATTTTATTATGATATTGTCACATTTGTATTTTTGTGTCTGTGTTAATTGTACTGTATGCCTTTTATAATGAAGATAAGAGAAATTTTCTATCATTTAAAATTGTTGCAATAAATTATTTTACTGGAATCTCACTTTTGGTGACATTTTTACACTCAATACCAATCACCTCTCCAAAAGCCTGAACTGTAAGCAAACATCAACTAGTTTAAAGTACCAAGAAAAACAGTTTCTTGCTGTCGGCCATGAAACTGAACCGCTTCAGGTTGTGTAAATGTGACTCATTGCTGAAAAAGACAAAAACGTACTACTACTGAAGTCCTTTGTTAATCTTTTATGAGTATTACACTATGTTAATAGAAATTTATGTTAAAAGATTCTTGGGTAAGTTCCTCATGTTACTCAAGCCATGATAAATATAGTCATAGTTGTGCCGCTGACTCGTCAAGTCAATGTGAAATGTGTCATGTTAAATAAACCTGTTATCACCAGGGATCTCAAGGGTGTGAGCTGGTAAAGTAAATACGGATCAGCCCTGCAGCACTAAAATAAGGAGTACACTTCCTTGCTCTTGGCTGTATGAAGATCAGAACTTTGTGAAACTGGATAATACTGGCTTTCTTTATGGGTGTGCGGTCTTTTTCCTTAAGGATTTGGTTAGACTGCTTTCATAGTATATAATATACTGTTTATTACACAAAGCTTGGCTTTGTTACAAGAGCTTCCAATGGAAGGAAAAGCTTTGGCTCTGAAGAAGATGCTTGAAAAACATTCTCCTAAAAAGGAGAATCTGGACCCTCGAAAGTGGATAAGACCGGAGACTGTGAGGGGGTTTGGCGACTTCGTTCTGAACAAGCATTCAAACAAAGAGACGGACAACAGTTTTGACGACGTAGAAATGTGTGAGTATGTAAGAACAGTCAATGATAAAAAGAGAAAAGGTGAACAAAATAAACAAGCTGTGGCTTTATACAACAGAAAAGGCATAGAAAGTAATGTAGCCAAATGTTAAAGCAAGTCTCCTTTAAGAAATGAGCCCTTGAGTTTATAATGTTTATCACTGTTGTGAACTGTGACAGTTTCTTTCCAAGGAAAAACACTGTATTTGCTTTGCATACTGTATGCAGTATATTTGCTGTATGGGTGTATTTGTGTAGGTAAAAGTCTTGGAAATCTCCCATTCATCTCAGGTCACCTTGCTGTATGTTTTGATATAATCCTGTTATGTAATATGTATTAACATAATTACTGCCCAGTAGATGCTGTATGTATGAAAAAAAAGCCATGTATAAAACCTTGTCCACTGTGTCGTATAGTGCTTGAGGCTGAGAAGGAGTTTATTGAAGCAGCTAAGAGGAACGATGTGGAGACCATGACGGATCTTGGAAAAGGGCTAAACGCCAATGTAAAGAATGCGGTGGGTCTGAAAAGATAAACCATCTGCATCAGCATGAGCCAAACAGACCCGAGCACTGAATAAACTTTCATTAAAAGGATAACATGTTGATTATTTTATCTTCCTCAGCATAACAGAACTGCCCTTCACTTTGCAGTAGCTGGCACAAACAAAGAAGCTGTTAAGCTTCTTCTACAACGAAGGGTCAAAGTGGACCAAAAGGATAAGGTGGGAGGGTTTTAAGATGCTTGGATGTGAGGACTTGAGCCACAGACAATATGTTATGTAATGTTTCTAAGTCAGCTACCATTTTGTGTTCTGTGTCTGACAGTACGGTGTAGCACCCATTCATTTGGCTGCCTGGTTTGGCAGTTTGGACATCCTGAAATTATTAGTGCAGGCTGGCGCAGAACAGAAGGCTGAGAACGAGGTGAAGTAGGAGGAAGAATTCTGCTCTATTGTTTCTCAGTAACTGACAGAGATGGAAATACCCTGAAACTGAGAAATTAATCCTATTGGTTTTGTTTTTTCAGACATTTCATTATCTTGGCTATTTAACCTAACATTTGAATTTTCAGTAGCACTTCATAATACAGCCCATGATTTATGTTGTAATTTCCCCAAATTATTATGTAATTTTTCTGAATTTAGTGTGTAATTATACTGTAAGTATTTGCAAGCAGTCAGTAAATTCAGAGTATTTTAAAAGACAGAAGACACAATTGATCTTGCAAGTAATTTTAAGTAGTAACATCCAGAGTTATTATAGTTTTGTATTTTTTAATTAGTTTTCATTTGATTTTGACTTTTTGCTTTTAATCCAGTTTAGTTTAGTTAGTTTTCCAAGTTCACAAAATCATTTCAGTTAGTTTTAATTTTTAAAAAAATCTAGCTTTTTATTTTTTTATTTTAATTAACTAAAATGTTTTTTTCCCCATCCAGTTTTAGTTAACTATAATAACCTTGGTAACGTCAAACAATACTGAGTAGCCTAACCTCCCCTCTTACATTCTAATTATTTCTAATGACCACACTAGAGGCAGCCCTGACTGGTTGAGGAGTTGTGTGGATCTACACTCGATTGCCCTTCCTCAGTGACCAGGATGCATCTCCCAGCAAACTGAATTTAAATTGCAAAAGCTGAGTTTGAGTTATGAGAACTAGATCTGAGAAACGAAAAGCAATAAAAGTAATATAGAGATGTGAATTTTTAAGCAAGGATTAAGAAGTTTCAGAACAAGTGAATTCAATTTTATATTGTATACAGTTTCAAATGTATCAAAATTCAATTTCACACAAATAAATCCAAGCTTAATTAAAGTAAATCACATTCATATGTTTAATGTAATTATTCAAGTTGAGAAATTCGAATTAAATCATAAATAAATAAAATTTTATGTCTAGTGGCACACAGCTCACACCCTTAAAAGTTTAATTACAATGTAAGATTGGTAAAACACCATTTTAATTTTAACTGCTTAAAATTACTAAGTATAATTTGTTTCATCTTATAAAGATCCAACTTTTACCCCCTTGCTCTCCTGCACCTACTTGTAAGAATTCAGGCACTGAAAATTATATGCAAAATTCAGAAAAATTTCATGGCAAATTTAAGGAAATTACACCATAAGTTACATGTTGTATTTTATATTACTGAATTTTCATCTTGTTACAAATTTTTAGACACGTCTTTGTTTTTGTTATACTGTAGCTCCTTAATTTCAAATACAATTCAAGATGAATTTCATTTGCATTACAACTAAACTCAACTCAAACTGCACCGTGTTTAACAGATAGTTGTTTTTTTTTATTGTCTGCTTCAGGAAGGACTGAACATTTTGCACTGTGCTGCCATCAACAACCATACTGAAATCGTAGACTATATTGTTAATGACCTACAGATGAAAGAACTTGACAAAGATGACCTGGTATCTACTTTAGACAAAGTTTTCAGTGGCAAATTTCATTTTGTGTGCATGGACTACATATGACTCTTTTCTTGTCTTTCAGTCAGGGCACCAGGCATTTGCATTGGCAGCAGAAAATGGGTGTGTTAAAATGTTACAGGTGCTCATGGAGCCATACAAAATGGCCACTATGAAGCCCAACAAGGTGTGTGTGAGGACTTATTTGTGTGATTTCACTGCATTTACTTATAGAGTATATGGCTGTTTATGCTCACATGTGTTTGAGTGCACATTTCAGTGTCACACCTGCAAGAAAGCTCAAAGTCAAACACTCTTTGATGCAAGCTGTTTCCCTCCCTCCCTTCTGCCAGAGAGGGGACACGCCCCTGCACTTAGCTGCCAGGAACGGCCACTTGGATGTCGTCCAACTGCTGCTGCAGAGCTTTGATACTCGGGATGAAGTCAATATGGTAGACAATCAGTGCAAACATCCTCTCTATCACGGTTTGGTTTGTGACAGTGTGAGCTCAGCGGCTAATCCACTGCCGGATGCTGGCTCCACATGGGATCAATTGGGATGAATCAAACATGTACCGGTTACTATAACGACACATTTTGTTTTCTGGATTGAACTTTGTCAGGTAACAGATAAATTTTACTTGATAAAATTAGTCCTTTAGCTTAGTATTGATGCTGCTTAATGGTGGATTAAAGTAAGACAATTTGAAATCTTACCCCAAAAAGATCTGCAGTAACCAATTTAAGATAATTTGTTGGTATTTAATTGAGTGATCCATGTCAAAGCTCCCTCACTGTAAAGACATTCTGGATGCTTTCCAAATTCTAGTTGGTTATAAATAATGGTTGGTAAATACTTTTTAAAATGTTGATCACCTTAAAATAATTTTCTATTTCTTTTAACCAGCATTATTGATAGTCTGCTGATGGATATTCTGTGTTGCAGGATGGTGAAACTGCTCTGTACCAGGCTGCAGACAGTGGTAAGGAAGAATGTGTCCAGGTTCTGCTGGATGCTGGCTGTGACCCCAACATACTCACACTGGTATGTTAAGGCAGTATACCAGGGCTTCTCAAAATTTGAATGAACCAGTGCAGATTTAGAGAAGCTTGCACAAGAAAAATACACACATCAAATACTTACAGTGTTCAGTGTTTGTGATGTGTGTTTAGAAAATGGTGGGTTTTCTGTGGTAACTTTAATTTATGTACTGATTTATTTTTTAACCATTAGGTGGCATTTGTGCAGACTCAAATAATTAAATCCCTCTTCTACTGTTCTTCTACTTCTACTATAATTTAACATGTATTATGGGGTTTATCCTGCAAAATATGTTATAAATAAAATCATTTTAAAAGATTTTTATAGATACGGTACAATGGAACTCACTCTTTTTGTAGGCCGAATGCGGCGCTCTCCATACAGTTGCAGAAAAAGGAGACGCGGCTCTTGTTCAAGTTCTCGTACAGTACAATGCCCAGACGGACTTTCAAAATCAGGTAAGCAAATAAGATAGGAGGCAGCAGTAGACTAATCCATCTTTTATGTAGCATAATATTACTGCTCTCAGGATCTAGAGACACCTCTCCACCTGGCAGTGAAGAACAGTCACATCCCTGTTATCTACTACCTACTGGAGGCTGGCTGCAACATCAATGCCACAGATAAGGTAGCACCTCCCTGCTAAGACAGTAAAATAAAGTATCGATGAACATAATATGAACAAAATATTTCCTGCTTTCTGTTATGTTGTCCCATATTTTGGACCATTAGAGGTCCCAGACTGCTATGCACCTTGCTGCTGAGACTGCCAAAGCTGAGGTTGTGGAAATGCTTCTTAAAGCTGGGCCTGATCTAACAATCCAGGACCGGGTAAAAATTTAGTCAGATTCTCTCTTAATGTCTTTATCATATAAATGAAATTGTACTGTATAGTAATGCTATCCAAAGGCTGAAAAATTATAATTAATGTAAGCCTTTGTAGCAGCATTATATATTGAAAATGCAAGAAAAATCAAACTAAATCTAATATCTTCCAGTTCTAATTTAATTTGTTTATTTCACTGTTCATGCTGGATTTGGAGTAGCAGGGTAAGACGGCTCTGGGTGTTGCAGCCAGAGCTGATGAGGTGAACATTGTGGACATGATCATCAAAGCGGAACGATACTACGACCAGAAAAAGGTGAGGGATAATCAAATGATACTTTCATGAATATAATCCATTCCTGATGCTTTGAAATCAAGAATTACTTTCATCACAAATAATTCAATGTCCAGAGTCACATGCTTGATTAGTTGAATCCCCTCTAATGCTATTAAAGCATCCACTGTAAAAGTGATTTGGAGCCCAGAAACATTTGACAGCCAATTTATCATCAATTTAATTAAGGATATGCCTTATTCTCTTCCATTATTGATTTTCAAAATGTTTAAGTCTGACATTTATATTGCTAATCATATGGGTTAGTGTCTTGCCAAAACTTTCTTCCTGTGCCCCTCTGTTGTCTGGAGCGAGTGGCCTTTATCAGCCTGCTGACATGATTCAATTGCCCTTTCAGGCTAACCCTGAGCTTAATGAGATTGTTCGCACCGAGCATGCACTAACGTTCAAATTTGACCGCCGCAATGAGACCAAGGAGCTGTATTCGATGGCCTGGCGCCTGGCGTACAAGCTGCTGAAACCAGGAGACTGGAAAAGACTGGCAAAACACTGGGGCTTTACTCAGGAGCAAGTGTCTGCCATCGAGGAGCAGTGGACAGGTGCCACAACTCTCATACTGATAGGACAGGTTTCTGCTGTGCATTTGGCAACTCTCTGAAAAACGAACTTAACCTTCTTGATTCTAAAACATTAATTCAAACCCTGAAATCTTAGCTAGAAAAATAATATCCTAGTAGAACTTTCCATTCAATTTTTATAGCTTATTTTCCATGATGCAGCTGGGACTCTTTAGGTTATTTTTTGCAGGTTGACTTGTTTTTCTGAACTTACAATGTTGTGTGTTTGCCTGCAGGTCAGCACAGCTATCAAGAGCATGGGAACAGGATGCTGCTGATCTGGCTTCATGGGGAGGAACTGGCTCTGAAGGACCCCGCTAAAGACCTCTACCAGGGCCTCATCTGCATAGGGAACACTAAAGCTGGAGGTACATTCAAATATATTGATAAACATATAAATATATAGCTGCACCACCTGGGCCAAAGTTTTACTTCATCAAATGTCTGTCTTTCAGATAAGATTCGGTTGGAGGCAGAGCATGTCAGCAGTAAAAGATGCAGCATTTCATGAGGAGCAGCACTACAGTATTTAGACTGTTTGCAACACTGTCAACGAATCATTTGTACCGGAAGTCTGCAGTAAAATAATTTATTTTAAAAATAACATTGTGCGTCAGATCATTAGCATATAGCTTTGGTTTAGTCAAGTAAACAACATGTGGTGTTGGATGGCCGCCTTACAGTACATCTGTACATAATTTAAAGCAAAGTAATAAACGTTCATTTTGGAGTTCTCTAAACTTTTGTTCAGTTTGTAATAATTAAAAACATTCCAAACACATTCACATTTAAAAGTCAAGAGCAATTAAAAAAAAATATTAAATGGCCTTCATATCAAAGTGTAAAATTCCAGCAGTTAGGATTGTTTTGCATAGCTGGTGTCAAGTCTTAAATCTAGACAAGGTGAGGAACATCTTTGTGTGTGTGCGTGGGATCAGTCAACTACTTTGATGGAGTGTGTGTGACAGGAGCTGCTGTGCGCTCTGGAGGAGGTTCTGCCTGCAGTGGCTGTGTGGCCTTGTTGGGAGGAGCGAGGAAACTTAGCAGCTGTGGCTTGCCCAATGGTGAGCTACAAGAAAGCAAAAAAAATGTATAAATTGCTTTCCGCTTCACGTGACCAAAGGTGCATGTAGAATAACATGTGGAAAATAATAAACAATGTGTTCATAAAGTTATGTGATTTTGCTCATAAGAAAAGAAAAATCAAACACTACACACAGACTAAATTTGGCCCATTTCTACTTCACAGGCATCTTTTCATGCACCTCTAGACTGCTTCTAGCATTTCTGATTTTTTATTTATTTATTTATTTTAAGACCAGTCCCATTATGACCACTTACACTGGGATTTCAAACTTAGAGAAACATCAACTTTTGTTTGAAGCTGACAGGACTTAGGATTGTTACTGGTGATGAGAGCTAGGTCTTCGGCTACAACCCAGAGACCAAACTGCAGTTTCCAGTAAAAAAGTCCAGCACTCTGGTGACTCCTCAAGAGTCAGATTATCATTGCAGACATCAACTAAAAGGTCCTGATGTGTGAGAAAGAACATTTGTGAGAAACAACCTGAACTTAAAAATGCAGATTTGCCTCCTCGGGTTTTCAAGTGCAAAGCTTCACAATGGGACTTCTAAAAGTAACAGCCAAGCTGGAACTGGTCCGGAGATGCACAACAAAATGACCTTGAAGCTAAAGATTGGCTAAGTTTTTGATTTTTATGTGCAGAGATCCCCAACTTTATGACTGGAACTCATACATACAGGAACAGTAGTGATGCACCTGTCCCATACCTGTGTAACAGGATGATGTCGTTCGACTATCACAGAGCTCATGGGTGGAGCCACTCCCATCACCTGCAGGCTGCTACGTGCCACCTTACTGATCTCATGGCGCGCAGTGATACGAGCCGTTACAGTCTTTGAAGGTTTTTGCTGACTTGCTGTGACGACACGACTACTGACCTAAAACAACCAATTTTTTAGCATTATGTTTAAATGTGATTACTGCAGAAGAGAATTTTTATTTTATTTTATGTTAAATTTTCCTGCGTTATCAATCACCTTGACAAACATTTATCTGATTAGATATCTGACACCATAGCTGTCGTGAAGGTGGACATCTTCATTACTTTTGAGGCAACTGAACCAGTGTCAATTAAACAATCTATATGTCTGACACTAACCTTTTTGTGGGAACTTGTAATTCCCCCAAGAGGGAGTGAGCTGTGCACCACTGTAGTGGGAGGGAGTGCCTCTTCTTGGGACATGGGGGCACCAGAGCCCACCTACAAAAAAGGCAATAAGTGAAAACAGGATCAAGATTTGGGACTTAGAAGAAGTCAGTCACAATACAGAAAATTAAAACAAAAAGTATAAGAAAGGAAATTCAAGACTACTCTACAAGTTCTTCAGTTTTGGGGCATCCAAATGATTTGAGTGTGAAGCCAGAATTGTCTGTGATATTAAGGTAATGAATAATAAAAATTATTCACCTAAAAGAAAATATTTAACATTCAGTAAATAAAAGATTTCTGAATTTAAGATCCAGTGAGTGATTTGGGAAGACACTGTACTATAGTGTGTTTTCATAATAAATTGTCAGTGACTTGCCATATCATCTGCTTCAATGTGGGACGGGTCTGGGTGGTCGAAATGGACTGGACTGAACAGCGTGGAAGAGGTGGGATATGGCTGAACCTGAGCCTTGGCAGCAGAGCCATGCTCATCCTGAGGAGGCAGAGGAACTACGACAAAAAAGAAACCTTCATTGAGTCATTAAAAGTCAGTAATAACTCATTTTTACTGTAGCTACAGAAAATCCCACTATTAAACTGACCAGGAAATCCTGATGAGCAAAATCGTAAGTTTGTATTTGAATGGGGATATCGTAATCATCAGTTGCTTGTCAGATGACACAAAGTACCCATTTTAAACCAAATGTGTAACAGAAGCTGGGGATTGGAACTTGGGGTTTGATAACTCCTGCAAAAGTCCTATAAGATCTGTGTGGTTAAAAAAAAAAAAAATAAAGCAAAAACAAACAAACTA
>VUQS01004512.1:3364-24463 GCA_015108495.1 Heterochromis multidens
TGTTCCACGCAGCTCTTCTCTCTGCTCGATGATGCAGATTTGGGTCCAATGGCCGCAGACAGCTTCTCTCTGCTGATGAGCGACTCCACCGATGTCCTGAACCGAGCTTGCCATGCTGATGTTCGCATCATGTACCGGCAGCGCTTCTTCAGCGAGAATTCAGCCAAGTTGGTGCAGGGCTTCAACGCTGCACCACAAGGTAGTAGGCAACAGAATAGCTACAAGTTGATGTTCAGGTTTAGAAGTTTTGTTTGCTAGTTTTACTAATTCTTATGCTACAGTAGGTTCAGTAACGCAGTTGAATGTACAAGATTGCTATAAATTATCCCAAAATGCATGCTTGATGTTTTTTGAATGTGTAGAAACTTTTTCAACATTAGCAGAAACTTATAAAACATCACATATGAACGATTTAGTCCAGGCATTTATATTATATATTGAAACATTAATTAATCATTCCTGGAATATGTCGCCAAAAATTGACAAAGACAGAAATTGGTGAACAAAAATCACAATGTGGGAAAAGGCACATAAATTTTCCTTGCTTTAAGCCCTGTTTGATCTTATATGCAAGAGATCAGAAAGAGGGTTTAGTGCTTCCCACAGTGCTCCTCCTTTTCCTCCTGTAATATGTTTTTAGTTCATATGTGTATTGTTTGTGTCTCCATCAGAGAAGAAGCCCAACTACCTGAAAGCTCTGTCTAACATAGTCAATAAGCTCCCCAAGCAGGTTCAAGTCACTGAATTACCAGCGGTGAGTAACACACAGCATCTCTGGTCCCTGTAATAAGTGACTCAAACTGATTAGTGCCTGTAATCATTAAAAATTCGTGTTCCTGTTTCTGTGCAGCTCCTTTCTCTGCTGCTGGAGGCCTTGTTGTGTCCTGATCAGGGCATCCAGCTGTCAACTCTGTCCTGTCTGGAGCCCGTCCTCATTAACCCACCACAAGTTCTCATACAGCAGCTGGAAGCTTTGGTCAACAGGCTGTTGGCCCTCATCGGCAGCCCAGCCATGGTTAGTGAGATCACCACCTACACACTGAGTAAAAACTCTCTCTGTTCAGTGACTGCATCAGCACAGGCTTAATGACAGCACTTTGAGGCTCCTCAAGATTACAATGGAAAATGTTGTTTCTGGCATTTAGGCTTTTATAGAGCAATTACAGCACTGTCTTCACTATTGGAGTGTGTCGGGTCATTAAATAACTCAGTGTTTTTTCCTTTCCTTTGCAGAGTGTACGGATTGCTTCACTGTTTTGCATCAGTGCTCTTTCCCACTTCCCTGTACATGAGGTAAAACTTACGATGTTCAACACTTTGTCAAGTTGGTATAAAGACCCACATTAAAGTAAGCCAGTTAAAGCCAGTTTTTCACAAAGAAAGACCTTTCCCTTTTTTCCCCCATTCAATAAATTCAGATTCTTCAGTGATGCCGTTTTGGCTTCTTATACTGTGAAAAAAGCTTATTTACCTCTAAGTTGTCCTTTAATTCAGTTTATAATTAGCATGTTCTATCTCAGCCATTGAAAAACTGTAAATTCAACCAGTTTTCTGGAAGTGTTTTTGTTTTTGTACAAAAGCTGGATATGGACTCAAACGTGAGGCCGGAAACTATCACCTGAACACCAGAACATTTAGTAGTCAGCTGAATTGAAGCACTAAAGGAGTCTGTGATTGCTGAGTGTCACCACACCACTTGAATCAGAGAATTATCAAGCTATGGACTTACCATCAGATGACAGTATAGATCTGCTGGACAAGTCCATAAATCAGGAACAGTTCACCCAAAGTCAAATTTATGTCTTTTTTTCCCCTATGATATAGTACTATTTATCCATACAGATTGTGAGTTGCCCACTTTTAAATATCTGCCGTCTTGAATATAATGTAATTAAATGGATTTGCATTTTGTTGGTAAAAGCGCCAAAAAACATATTTGAGAACATCAGCAGTGATTTTTCTCTTTAGAAATCATGACCTTTTTACTCAAACAGATCCACAATCTTTGTCGTAAGCAGCTCCATGTGGGAGCTGTTTTCTATCTATTGTCTACTTTAACCAATGAGAAGGTGGTGCAGGTGGCTAACATTACAGCTCAGCCAAGGTGGGCACCATTAATATTTAGATCCTGTCACACAGTGATGAGCAGAGCAGGATTTAGTGGTGATTCAGCCCCTTTAAGGCCTTATGACAGCTTAGATGCAGAAGAGTACCATGGTTAAGATTGCTTTTTTTATTTATTTATTTTTTAATGAGGTAAACATGTCATTTCTGCAGGAGTGTGGAAATTCTTGTATGCAAAGTGTAATATTAACACATTTATTGCAATAGGAATTTTTTTTCTTCTATTCCTGTGTGATTTAAGGTGTTGCCGTTTCGGGCCCGAGTGCTTCGAGCGCTGGCCAAGCCTCTGGATGACAAGAAGAGGCTGGTGAGGAGAGAGGCAGTTCAGGCCAGAGGAGAGTGGTAAGGACCAGCTATTCATATTAAAGATGAATGTTTCTGGTTGGACAGATTTCAGCTTGTAATTATTTGTTTTTGGGGTCTATGTGCATACATTAATGTTACTTTAACTCTTTCAGGTCCTGTGAATCTTACTGGCATATAAACAGGTGCCATAGCATTCAGTGCAGTGTGTTTATAGTTATTTCTCTTATTTTCCCTGTAGGTTCCTCTTAGGAAGTCCTGGGGGAAGATGATTTTCACCTTAATTGCCACCAAAGGTACCAAGTAGCAAAGCTGTGCTGTCCACTCAGCAGCTCACTCTCCTTGAGTAAACTCTCCAGCACCCTCCACCCTCGTGGATCTTCCAGCTTCCTTCTGTCTCTCCTACTCTCACCTTTTCCATCTTCTCCCTCTTTATACTGAAATGTTTTTGTTTTAACTGTCTGTATGTTCACAAATAAGACTGTATAGACTGATGCACATAAATCTGACTGTGGAGCTTAGTCTAAGTTAAAAGAATGAAATGAGTGGTTTGTTAATATGCAACACGCCTCATGTATGTTGTTGTCCTGTTGGGGCAAACTCACATGAAATGAAACGTCATTGGTAAAGGTGCAAAACTTGAAAGTGGGACATAAAGTGCATTTAAAATACCCAGTTGGATGTCCCTCATTAGAGGAAAAGTCTTATCTTTTAGGTTTTACACTCAGTACCATCAAGTGCAAGGTCATAATCATAATGAAAAAAGGGACATTGGCTTTAGATGTTTGGTCAGCTAATCCTCTTCCAGTTAACCAAATCACTTACAAAGATAACTTTGTTTCTTACAACATTCAGTCTAAGTCCTGAAATTCAAAATGGCTCAAATGTAGCTTTACTGTTCTGAGATCATGAACATCTGTTAGCAGGTAACATAATAAGGTAGTGCTAGATACATACACTTTGAATATATCAGCTCCTGTATAAAGAGAAAAGCAATTTCTTCACTTCATATAAAGTACAGATAGAGTAACATTGAACCCAGCAGGCGCTTACTTATTTCCCACTGACATGGTGCCAGTGTGAAGCCAGTTCTGCCTTGATGCCTTTTAAATACCAGCCAGAAACATGGTTACTTACAGCAAGAAAACCATCCAGTGTGTTTGTGTGTGGGCTACATCTGCAACATCATTGAACAATTTCTTGCAGTTGCCCTGACGACAGTGGTTAAGACACTGCGTCCCAGCAATTTCACATTGCAAAGAAAAGCTGCACTAATCTTGGAACCACTTCTCCAGCCCCCCCCCAACTGTGCAGGAGATGTTAATGAGACCTTTTTACCCTCTCATGTGAATGTATAACTGAGCAGTAATGGATCAGCAGTAGCTGGTTTGCTTGATTTGTGTCACACTGACGTTGAGACTTGGGAGAATATGAATGTGCCAACTGTTCATGTATCAAGCACTTCTTAAAGCTTCCACTGATTTGAAATTTTAAGGCAATTTTTACAGAATTAAATATCTGTTTAAATGTACTTTGAAGTTCAGATTGTAAATTATGTGAACCACATGTCAAACATCAGCCTTGTATTCTGTTAATATTTGAACAAATATTGATATTATAGCATAGATGTCATTTCAGTAAGGTTGGCTGACTTTGGACCTCACATCAACTTATGCCAAGGAAATAAGACAGTATTTAATATGTCTAACTTAAGATGTCATTAAAACCTTTGTTTACACATAAGGCTCTCACTCATTTCTTTTAGTCTGAATATTATCACCTAAAAATAGAAACATCACCCAAGAAATATCAAAACATTTTATTTTAAAAAGGGAAGATAAATGAATCCGGAGCACAGCTCCAACACTATCACAGCTGGATGTCTGTTTCTATGGCAACTGCAGAGCCTACACAGCCATCGTGAGGTTACCGATATAAACATGTTGCCTTGAAAAAAAAAAAAAACCTGACAGAAGATGGTATTTATATTCTATCAGTGTCTGATTCACACATTTCAAGGCTGAATAACCAAACAAGGCACAAAACCACTTAACAAGGGTCTAAAGTACTGAAGTAATGAAGAGTTGTGCAGTTGGTTTTTCACTCGTCTTTGGCACCAGAAAATGAGTTCAGGCCAGCGGTCCCCAATATTGCCAGTGGACAGTTTTTGAAACACATGTAGAATAGTCAACATCAAAACATTATTTAAAAATACATGACATTTGCCTCCCCGTATCTATCCTCAGCCCACATAAACACAATTATTCTGGACAAACTACACAATTAAAACTTCAAAAATATTTTGAAGACGACAAAAAAAGTCTAAGCTCAGATCTCTCAAACAGCGCCACGGATTTGATACAGCCTCAGCTGTTAACGGTGCCATGTTTTGCACTTTTATCACCAATGAATAATAAGCATGTTAATGTTGGCACAACTTCTTTCACAAACAAGCAAGATTTAGGGGAAAATCTGCAGGACTGCTTTACAGCTTGAACCACGAATAAAAAGCTACTGTAAATAGGAGGAAACTTTAAAATTGTTTCTGCTGGAAGCCGACATGATTTTCAGGCAAATGTAGTCTTGACAGTAATAACAACACAGCAGTTTAGTGTGCTGTACTGTATGCAACACATAGCACCTTTAATAAGCTTTAACTGTAAGTTCAGTTCATGAAGTCCTCCAGGCTCCTATGATGGTGCTAAATCACAGCAATTTCATGTACCTATAAGAAAGTCTGTTGAGTTGGTGGAGCACTTTCAGTAAAAAAAAAAAGGTTGGGTGAATGAGGCTTTACAAAGATGCTGGCCAGCAGCATCTGTGAATCAGCTCAGTAGTCACAGGTTAGTCTCACTGTACAAGGCTGACAGGTGGAAAAGTAACAGCTGGACCTAAAAAGTTGAGTGACTAGTGGCTTCTGTGTTTCCCACTTTCTATCAGTGCCAGTACAGACACAGCAAAAGGCTCCTGTCACGCTGCTTGTAGCATAAATGCAGGTTTGAAGTTTTTGATATGGTACAAAATTGACATTTAAGGCTGAAGGTCAGATGGCCATGGGGTCTCTCCTGGTGAAGGTCCAGTCCCACATGATGCCATCTCCGTTGGGAAGATGGCTGGAGGGTAAGAGGACCCGTGTGAGCCAGTGACTGAGGAACAGAAGAACAGATGACATGAAATGTGACAGAAAACAATGAAGCACTGACAAACCTTTAAACAAACCCCACATCAAGACTGCTTTCAACAACTTATACTAATGTTTCTGTCATTGACAAGCAGAACAAGCCTCATGACTCAGTAAATACACTAAACTCACTGAATAACTGGTCAGCAAGAAAACCACAAATCCTACAATAACACCAACCTCAGCTTTTTCTAAAGGATAGAAACCAGCTCCTCAGTTCATCCTCTGTCTGAAACAAGAAATCCAAGGCGCAGTCCCTCTCACTGTAAGCTTACTGTCTTCTGATTGGCAAACATAAGGTTTGATCAGCAGGTGGGTGGCCTGAGATAACCATATAAGGGATATCTCTCACTGACATCATACAGAGCCAAGGGTAAAAGAAAATAAGTTTTTAGAGCACTTTGACACCTTAATATATAATATATATTGCCTATTTTTGTTTTGTTTTTTAATTCTTTTTTGCATGCAGAGAGCAAAGTGAACCGGAGTCAGATTCCTTGTTTGTGTGCACAAACTTGGCCAAATAAAGATGATTCTGATCCTGATCAACTTTTGGCTCACAAGGATTATTTGCAAAACACAATGACCTCATTATTTTTTAATTCTGGCCATATTTAAAATGAGCATCCACCATTGTAACCATGTTTCAGAAATTAAACCTATAACAGTGGTAAATTGTGTCTCCACCTTTCAGAAAGCATAAGACTGAAAGCATGGGAAACATGTCAGCTGGCTTAGTATGAAAAAAAACAAACTGACAGTTTAAAATAAAAGTAATTTCCCATTTATTTCCTTTATGCAGTTAGAAAAACACCAAAAAAATCTCAAGTTTATGTGGAGCACGTAATGCAGGCTGCCTACTTTACTCAGACTTTGTTCTTTTTACTACTGAGGTAAAAGAACTATTTAGGTTGTCCTGAAAAAAAATAAGAATAATAACCGGACTTCTCTGTATCTCTCTAAGTGGAATATTTCCAGATAATCATTCAAGAACCCCAAGATCTGAAGCGGTGCCTGAACTCACCTCCTCCTCTCCACACCAAACAGCAGCTTCCAGTTGTTCATTTTACCGTGATGATATGGATTTCTGAATACCTGATTTGGAAGAGAAGGAAACAGGATTTTCAGAGACCGTCGATGAGTTTAAATGTGGTTCTTACACAGAATTAATCTCTGGTGAACTGGTTTGTGCAACAAAAGACAAAACAAAATAAAGCTAAAACAGATTCAAATACTTTACTAGCCTGAAACTTTATTTAAAATGGAAGCAGCTATGGCAAGTCAATCATACCCTCAACATAGGTTTTTATACACTAGATGGACAAAACTATTGGGTCACACCTCTTAATCTCCGAATTTAGGTGTTCTCAGTCCCATTGCCACAGGTGTATAAAATCAAGCACCTAGCCGTGCAGTCTGCCTTTACAAACATTTGTAAAAGAAAGGATCGTTCACTGAATTCAAGCAACTCAGCCACAAAGTTGCAGATCACGTTAAGCTACAGAGCGGGGTTGGCGAGTGTTGAGGCACATAGTGCATAAAAGTCTGCTGACTCAATAACGGCAGAGTTTCAAACCGCCTCTGGCATTAACATCAGCGCAAAAACTGTGTGCTGGGAGCTTCATGAAATGGGTTTCCATGGCCGAGCAGCTCCTGTGGGTGTAATGTGTAGGTGCATGGCCCAGTGTTTTATCCATATAGTGTTTATACTCCAGCGGACTTTGCATAGGTGTACACACACCTTTCCCTTCTCCTTTAATCTTTTGGTTTCTTTGTGGTTGATGTGCCGCTCTATGCTGGTTTCTCCTCTGCTGATAAGCATGGTGTGCCACAGGGTGAGTCCTCCCAGAGCGACTGCCACAGAGCTGCAGGGAAGAAGCCAAAGGGGCATATTATAACTTGAAATGTATGCATGATGTTATGGACTTTCTGAAAAGGTAAAGTGTCTCCCACCTGGTCAGCACCCAGAGGAAGATGATGCTCTTATGAGCAGTGGTTTCTCTAAAGCTGTAGTCTGGAGGAGGAGTCTGATAATAAGTCTGAAGGGGACAGGAAGTACAGTCAGTAGTGTCAAACCGGACATATTCCAAACTTTTAAATGAGAAGTTCAGTCCAAAATTAAATCTTTTCTCTCTCATTTTTGGAGATATGAAGTTTAGAGTTTCTATATCATCCAGAAAATAATGGAAGTAAAATGTGCCTTGTGGTGCTTTAAGTGCCAAAAATAAATAAATAAATAAAAACTTAAGGCAGCAAAGTCTCTTTCCTGAACCTTGTTTTCAAACTACACCCACCGACTGTACAACTGTGCATGTGCAGATGGAAGCGCACATCTACAAATGATGACAGGATGGTACTCGTGACTCAGTCTTATTTCCTTTCCTCATCTTCTAGTCGAGGTGGGAGGGACTATCTATCCACTTATAATTGACAAGTGGTTAGTTAATATCAATCCTCTGACCAAAAGTTTGAAATTAGACAAAATGTTTTATTCAACATGACCCAAAATGGGAAACTGAGACCATAAACTCATCAGGAAAGTGTTTATAGAGGTCAGGGCTAAGTACCCAATACCTTTCTGCAACCACAGGAGTCGCCCCCTTGTGGCCATTAAAAAGAGTGCATGTTTAAGACACCATCTTGTATACTTTTATACACAAATGACACACCCTTCAATTGTAATTCTTCCAGCAACCTTCCTCTCTCCTCAATCCGCTCTCCTCGAGATCCACGTTAGAAACAGACATTATTCAACATTGAGACTTATTTCCAGTTCATAGGCAGGAAGACGGAGGAGAGCCAGTGTTAGCTAGCTGCATGGTTTTTAGTTGGCAGATGTAGACAGAAGGAAAATAGATCCTACATGAAATTTCTCACAATAAGGTTTGTGGGGTTTTTTGGTTTTTTTAGAGTAATCAGATCATGATTTCTAGAAGAGAGGCATTGCTGGTGAGTTTTTCAAATGATGGACAGAAAGCACTACAGGCCAGAGAAAAAAATACATTTGGATTGTGTTGAACTGCTCCTTTACTATTACTCTCCAAAGCCTACAGTTTTTCTGTTTACCAGCTGGCACACACGTGAGGTCCTTAATCAGAGTTAAGTATGAAAGCAGATGGTGCAGATCGTTGTCAGGTCTCCAGTTTCCCTTGTTGTTTGTTACATGGGCTCAAATTCTGCCTTCATGCTACACCAACAGGTGCAAAGCAGCTCCCCACCAAAACTTTGCAGGGTGGTAGCACCTAATACCTAGAAAACCTGATTAAAAGAGGTAACGAGTCGTGTCACAATGCATCTGAACCGGTCTGGAACACTCAGATGTGTTTATGGGATGGCAGTAGCCAAGATGAAAACTCCTCCCAAACATACTGATTGGTTGAATCTTTCCTCATCCAGCCTTACCTCTACAGCGTTGTAGGCCTCCAGAAACAAGTTCCTGCTGCTGATGCTGCAGTAGATACAGCCCATAGTCATGTAGAGGCAGAAGGAGAAGAAGTAGCGATGGTTGAAATGGCCCACACAGTTATTCAACCAGGCTGGGAAGTGCTCAGTTCAGTATGTACAACAAGTGGAACACCAGAAAACGCTAAACTCTTAAAAAGTTAACAAAATAAAGTTAATTTTCATGAATTCTACTTTGAGTTTTTCCTTGTTAGAAGGATACGACAGTGGTGGTCCATCTTCAAAACACACCTGCAATATAACAAACATTTTAACAAAAACAAAGAAAATGCTAACTCTCCACATCTGAATTATGTGAAGGTCTTACACATTGCAGATGGTGCAGTGGTGTGTCCTTGGTGGTTTTGGAATGATGCATTTCTTACAGATGGACACAGAGTAGATATGACTTTTGTCCTAAAATAAACAAAATGCAGACATTAAAAAGCTTGACAACAAGAATAAAATGTGGACAAATGGATGCCCTCACATGCCGTGCATGCTCTTGTTCTTTTATCTTCAAATAAAATCCTGATCTAGCAAAAGCTTTCTTCTTCTAGTTAAAATATTATGGAGAAAAAGTAAAACTTGAGAAGGGGTTTCTAATGGAGCTTCATATCAGTTTCCAACAGAAAATACCACAGACTGTACATAAAAGAGGGAAGTAGCCACTGGGTCTGATAATTGACACAATGCCTTAAACCTGCTAATGAGGGGGCAAATCCTCTGGTTTTAAAATGTCTAATTGTACAGAAGTCTATGAGAAACTTTCCCTACTTCACATTTGATTTATGACTATTTTTATTAGAGATGGGTATAATTTGTGAATATTCAAATAGTCAATAAGTTTTTTTTTTTTTTAATTGTTTGAAATGCCCATCCCTAATTTTTATATATGGTCTTTGAAAAATAATGACCCTACTTCACAAAATACCTATAAAGTAAAGCACAAACCAAAAAAAAGAAACATTTTAATGTTCACATTTGTGCTTAAAACCATGTAAAGACCAATGCTGGCAGGCTAATAAGCCACTATGTCAACCTCTGAGGAGTTTGAAGCCTACCTTCGGTGGGTGTCCTGGAGAGGTGGTGGTCGCCTTGTAATAATGAAAGACCACCATAATGAGAAGCCAGTGCCCACAACAGAGGTGCCACACAATCCAGTGTGCAGGGTACGTGCTGACGATTGTGGGTATGACAAACAGGTGGACAATGACCACAACTGAGGATATCAGCAAGATGACAAGACAGACAAACACCTAGCAGGGGAAGAGAAGAAAAAAGATTAAGGAAAGTAGTTGCAGGTGCAGGAATAAAAAAGGAAGGAAGTGAGCTTACCACTCCAAACCAGTGGATCAAATTGTCCACAATCCAATAGACTGGTTCAAAAGCACAGTCGAGCAGAGTGTCTGAGTTGGTGAGACTGTTGTAGTACAGCGACTTGAGCAGGAGCTTGCTGTAATACCACAGCTCTGACAACCTGCCGCCGATCCACGCTTTGGTACTCCTGCCTTGGCACCCCCTCGGTGTGCGGCACAGCCAGCACCAGCGTAGCACCAGTCGCATGGCTCGGTAGAGCTGCCACCTCAAGCTGCTGCTCATACGCATGCCACCACCGCCACCACCTCTTCTCCTACACACTCTGCCTTCCAAACAAACGCAAACACACAGACACACAGACCAGCAGTTAGAAACACAGGCTGCGTAAAACAGCAGCTCCTCATAACGCAGTCTGATAGACACTGAGCTTTCCATTGTTGCCGAGTGCTTGTTGAAAAGGCAGCCAACAGGAAGACTAGTGAGCTTTATACAGGAGAAGGACTTCCATTTCCAGAAAGTGTTCCCTTTCCCTAGAAAACACTGAAGTCATTCAAGTATAGTGCCAACATCTCCTGTGTGACATATGCCCATCAAAGCAAACAAGGACAGGGGCTATCAGGTAAGGAACTACACCCATCAGCCCCTACAAATAAACTTCTCCTGTTAATAATTCAAAGCAAATCTTCATCTGCAGGCCTCTCAGGGGAGATGCAGAGTGGTAACCTTATAAGAGGGAAACGCAAAGAGACATCTTAAAGAAAATAAAGTGGCCATCTGATCCTAGGGCATCATGTCATGAAAGTGAGTATTGGTTACACAGATAAGACTTGTTCAGGTTCTCCAAAACAGAATGCCATTAATAATGAGAGCTAATCTCTCATTATTTACATTTAGAAGAAAATTAATATAAAACAGGACATCCAACAGCTGGGCTTCTCATTACAGATTTAATCAGGCCTACACATGGTCTCTGTTTGTTCTGCATATGTTCAAGAAAACACTAGACTAAGACAGTAACATTAGACTAATTAGACAACTGTATGGAAGCCCAGTGTTGCCAAAATAATAAATAAATAAATATTAGAATGTCCCACCCACCCTCTCAAAAGTTTGATTAGGGCTGAAACTATTTTTTGTTTTTACAATCAATATGACAATTACAGTACTGTGCAAAACTCTTGAGCCACCCCTCATTTCTTTATATTTAGTTAAGAAAACTGGAAATAGGTGCAGTGATTTATTGACGCGTGCAAACATAAAAGGGAAATACAGCATATAAGGCAAAAACAGAGTTTGTACAATTCTAAGAAGCTTGAAAGTCAATATTTGGTATGACCACCTTTATATTCTTCAACACAGCCTGAACTCTCTTAGGCAGCTTTCTTGTCATTTCTTTAAGTAGTCTTCAGGAATAGTTCTCCAGGCTTCTTGAAGGACATTCAAAGCTCTTCTTTGGATGTTGGCTGCTTTTTGTTCTGTTCTCTGTTAAGATGATCCCACACTGCTTCAATAATGTTGAGGTCTGGGCTCTGGGGAGGTCAATCTATGACTGATAGTGTTCCATTGTGTGTTTTTCTATCCAGGTATGCTTTTACTGCGTTGGCAGTGTGTTTGAGATCATTGTCATGCTGAAAAATGAAGCCTTTGCTAATCAGATGCTTTCCAGATGGTACTGCATGGTGGATCAAATCTGATCTTTTCTATGTTTGAAATTCCATCCATTTTTAGCAGATCCTTAACACCAGTGGCTGAAATGTAGCCCCAAACCATGACAGAGCCTCCATTGTGTTTTACAGATGGCTGTTCTTATGTTATCTGGCATACCTCGGCCTTTTCTCTCGGTTTCCCTTCCTTAAGACTGGCTTCTTAACAGCCACCCTTCCACTGAAACCATTTCTGATGAGGCTTCAGTGAACAGTAGATGGATCAACTGAAGGGCCAGATGTCAATGACAGTCAGGTCTTTGCTGGATTTTTTTTCCTATTTCTTAAGAACATGACTTTTAGATACTGTTTATCTGCTGTAGACAGTGTTTTAGTTTTGTTCACCCTGAACAGGTTGGCAATGTGTTGCAGTGCAACAGACAACCGTTAATGCTCACACCCATTTAGTATCCCCAATGAACCTAACTTGGATGTCTCTGGACTGCGCGAGGAAGCCGGATTGCCCAGAGGGAAGCCATGCAAGCATGGGGAGAACGCGCATACTCCACACAGAAAGGGCCCACCTGGTGGACTCAAACCCAGGACCTTCTTGCTGTGAGGCAGCAATGTTAACCACTGTACCACTGTGCTGCCCACATTTTTATTTATTTATTTTTTCTTTATTAAATTAAATGCAGTTTATCAAGTAAACTACTATGGAGCTTTACGTAGAAAGGTCAAGATCTCACTATATTATAGAAAGAAACCTAACAATTCCCCTGTTATAAATTGTAAGAAAATAATTAATTAAAGAAAACTAAAAGAATTTGCACATAGCAAATTTCCAAAAACTAAGATATTCAGTGTATTTTTAGAGGAAAAAAAACAGGGCAACAAATCCTGATTTATGAGATGATGCAACCAGTAAATTTTGGTCAGATTTGTTTGAAAGTGCCTTAAACACAGATCACAGTTCAATTTCTGCCAGTGTAGTAACTGCATAATGGTGTACCTGTTTCAGCCCTGTATAAGATGAAAAGTCAGACTTTGGTTAAAGTTAAATTCATGACTTAATACATTTAAAAAAATATGATATACTGGGATGGTATTTAGGGGCGGGGGGGCTAAAATCAGACAAATGACTGAGAGCGACCTTACATCAACAATAAACAGTGCTACACAATTTCTGGTTGTGTAACAAGTTGAACGAGTCTTATCACTACACAGGCACGCTGGCAGGAGGAGGAGGAGCTGTCTGACATTTTTTTAAGGGTGTTTTAAGGGCATAATTTTATTGTTCATGGTTGTACCTGACAGACAGAGGAAGAGCATGCCACACAGACAGGGGAACATAGAGGAAGATGCAGTCTCTATGGCAACCTGCTGCCCTAAATCTGGTCTTAGAAGAAAGGAAGGTCACTACCTGAGTCCTACTATAATAAGCTTTACTTTGTCCTCTTCCTCTGCACTGTCTGTCTCTCTGAGTCACGGAGGAGGAGGAGGAGGAGGATCTGTCTGACATTTTTCACTTAGACAGTAACTTGCTTTTGTTATGTTTTTGGAGTAACTACTTTGGATTCTGAATAGTGGAAATTTTCAAAGAATACCAGTCTCCATTTCTGAAACCGATTAATCAAGCATGGATACTAACTGAAGATAATCATTAGTATAGCCCTGTCTTTAGTCCTTTTTGTAGCAATTTTAGTGATTGTGATGTGGCCTCACAGTCATTTGCTTACTATTGATCGGGCTGCTGGATGAAAGGTTTTACAGCTCGAGGCACCTCCATCACCACATCTTTAGCTTTAAATCAGAAAACTACAGCAAACTGTGAATAAGAGTCTGAATCTGTAGCATCTTTAACTTCACATTACCAAATTAATAACCATTATGACAGGAACTAAAGCTGCTCCTTCACTGGACTTTCTTCCTGCCTTCATTTATTCCTTATTCTTGGCAAGTACTGAACAAGTAGCTTCTCTGAATGGGAGTTCATACTTATGCAAGTTGACGTGAGATTTGATACTAGGTATAAGAACCTTGTTTTTTATATTACATATCAACATGTTTCCTGTCTACACTGCACTTAAAATGATGTCTGGCTGAGTAAAATGAACACAGGACGTCTCCACTTGGCCATCATTTGAACATGTAAGCCATTCATTGTGCTCAGACCCCATCACAGTTCACACTGTGTGGCAGCACCAACAGAAACACATCTTCATGTTCTGCTATATCTGCTACTGGCTTTGATGATGTTATATTGTAGCGACTTAAGTGTAAAAAAATATGGTTATGGCTGAGGACGTCTACAGCCAACTGAGACAAAACAGTATTAGCAACGTCCACATTAATATAGTGGACTGACTGTATTTCACTATCATGTCTGTTACAGCCAAACAGTCAGATACATACTATTAGCCATACTTCAACGCTAGCTGGCTAACTGCTAACCGCCTTCAAACCCCAGCCTTACGAGTCCGTTTTAATAGAAACAATTTACCGCCTCGAGCCAAACTTAACCCTATTAGACTGTACCTGGTCAGGAGAACTGGGCGGACAGACCTACAGCACCACGGTCAGGTCATGGTTCGGCTGGACTGGAAACTGCAGCGTCTCCACTGACTGCAGCAATCAGACCGTAAGCAGCCATCCTCACGAAGATCCTATATTGAACGGAGGAGTCACTCAACAGCAGCAAAACTAGCGTGTGTCTAGAGTCTGCTCTGGTCCATAGACTGGACTGCCAGCGAAATATCTGGAGGAGACTTTCAAGGAAAATGTGCCAGGGGTTGACAGCAACCGTCACAGTCAGAGTAAAATCGGTAGCGTTAAATAACGGAAACTCGGTGCCCGAAACATTATTCCAAAGTGGCACCTCCTGTCTACTTCTCCTTGTTCTCCTCTCTGTTCGTCGAAAGCACGAAATGCATTCTGGGAAATGAAGTTATAGTTTTCGATCGTTCATTAAAATGCCTCTTAAATCACGCTGCCGTTGTAACAAACTATAAATGACACTTTATTACATATTCACAGTAGTATCCATTTAGTGTGACGGTAATAAATATTCAACAAAGCCCTCCACTGTGAAACAAAAACACCCAAATTAAATTAACTTCCTAGGGTGGAAGTCCTGAGGTGTCATATGATGCAGAAAAATGGCTGCGGTGCAGTGGTAAGATGCTGTTTTCTTATTTTAAAAACGGCGTATTAGCAACTTAAATCATTTGTCTTTAAACTCTGAGCGTCGTCTGCAGTGCAGTTACGTTTGTCAGCTGGGAGGATCTAGCTACAGAGGTTAAGGGTTCCCATATTCAGGTAGTTTAGATTTAAAAGCAGGCGGAGGTGAGGTGTCACTGGATGCTCTCTCATAGACCGCAATACACCGCCAGTCAAGTTATTTGCACATTATTGAGCAACATATCAAATGTTGAAATGTTCATTTTGAGTTAGATCCCGGGGCAGGCGTGTATACCTCGGTGTTCTGCCATAACTTGATGTAACAATACTCTGTAAGGATCTAGATACTGGGGGGGGGGACCAATTATAGGGAGTTCCCATTCTGGCTGGTGTCATATTTTGTTTGTTTGTTTGTTTGTTTGTTTGTTTGTTGGAATATGTGTAGAATGCAGTTTGGTGTTGTCTTGCTGAATTAAGCAAGTCCTTCCTGAGTAAGTGATTGTCTGGATGGCAGCGTTTGTTCCTCCAAAAAGCTGTTGTTCAGCATTGATGGAACCCTTACAGATGTGCAAGTTACCCACACCATCACAGATGCTGGCTTTTGAGCTGTGTGCTCCTCTTTAATTCAGAAATGTAGCACCCGTTCGCTTTCCCGTGCACCTATTTCTCCAGATTCTTTTAATATCATGTAGAGTAGATGATGAAATCCCCAACTTCCTTGCAATTTCACATTGAGAAGCGTTATTCTTTTTTCACAGAGTGGTGCATCTAATTAGTTGTGTTCATCTTTGTTTGTCTTAATTGATCTTGTTCAGTGCTTTATTAAAGATAGTAGGACCAAAAAACTGTCTGTCTTTTGTGTAACCAGGCGCTCCCGCGTCCGCAACTATGACGCAGAGCTGCAGAGGTGTCGTCCTGAGGCCACTCCAGTTGATTTTGGAGACTACCATCCACTCAAACCCATTATGGTATCAGTGTTGAGCTGCATCTCTATCAGCGTTACACACATGCAGTTAGAAACATCTCTGTCTGCATCATAAACCTCTTCTTCCTGTGTCCTGACTCTCCATCTCCACTGCTTCCTCCCAGCATAATCTGCTCAGCGTTTTTTTTATAGAAACTAGATAGACCAACGAACTGGTGCCTTGAAAAATATTTGATATTTTTACCTAATTCACTAAAGACATACAAAAATATTGTCATAGTTTTTTAATGTCCCTGTGACAGGTTTGACCCTCTCTCACTCCATCCAGGTGACAGATACAAAGACCCGCCGCGGGACCCGTAAAGGCAGCACCTCATCCTCTTCGTCCTCCTCTTCCTCAGCACCCCCAGACCCTCTGAGCTCCATGCTGGACGGGACCGACCCCCTGTCCATGTTTGCCGCAGCCTCGGCCAGCGAGACTCCAGCCATGTCACACAGCAGCTCCACAGGAGTCAGTTACTTGGAGAAATGTTATTCCTGAAGCATTGTTTATTTGAAAGTGATGGTGTAAAGAGATGCTGTGCTTTCAGGACCTGGGGAGGAAGAAGAGAGAGAAGGAAGAAGAGGCAGTGGGACCAGATTTTGAACCTTGGTCACTGAAGCGTGGGGAAATCCTGGCCAGGTTCACGACCACCGAAAAACTCTCCATTGTGAGTCTTTCTCCATCGTAGCAGCATGGCTGAGCTGTTGTGTAATCAGGGTTTTTACCGCTCTCACCCAGGGGCCTGTTTTCTCATAATTTACACATGCTTGAAAATATAGTGGCAACAAAACTGACTGACGAGTTAGAAATGTTTGTGTTTATGAAGTTTTACAGCAGGGGAGAAAGAAATATGTTCAAGAGCTTTGTAAATAAAGTTCAAGACATTTTAATTTCTTCTGCGGGCTTTTTCATAGGAAGTGAGTTTAACACTTTTTACATAGTCGTGTTTTGTGAGACTAAAACCTAATTAAAACTTTTCTTTCTCCATAGAATCTTTTCATGGGCTCTGACAGAGGTAAGACCAACCTATGTTTCTATCCAACGTAATAAGCTTTAGTAAGATTGTACTGATCATGTGAGAAACTTTATAAATGCTTCCAATGTCTATAGTTTCCTTATTGTCAATGAATCCTGTGACAGCATCAAAATGTATTGATTCTACTATCCAAAGCCTTCTTGACTGCATTCTTCAGTCAGTCATTCAGTCTTTTTTAGTAGGGATGCAATGATATGTTTACAGTGTTGGTTTCACATGATATTGGCCCTGTTGACTGATATCGACAAAAACAAATAAGTATTGGCAAATAAAATAGTGTTTACCATAGTCAGTATAAAAAGATTCATGCAACCACCATGACATACATTTGGATATCTTAAAATTAGTCTATGGGGATGAAGTAGCTTTTTGGAGTCAGCCTCAAGTGGGCATTATGGGAACTGCACTTTCTGGCACTTAAGTTGGCTTCATTTTTTAGTCCTGGAGTTTTCTGCTTGGTGTTTGTAGATGTCAGTGGCTGATATTTACTCATTGTGTCACATCAGTTTTGCACTGGCTTAAAATTGTGTGACAAATAGCTGAAAGACTCCAAAACACGTCAGTTAGGGTTTTTAATAAGGAAGATTTCTTTGTTTCCTCAGAACAAATAGTAAATAGCAACAAAAACAAAATGGACAGTCAAACAAAATATCAGCATCTTCACACCTGTTTTCACTAGGAAAAGCCTCCAGTCCAGGATCAGCTGTTTCAGAGAAAGTTCGCACTCGTCTGGAGGAGCTGGATGATCTAGAGGAGGTAGGCGTCTCACTGCTGGCTGTTGAACTTGTAGAAGGTGACATGTCTGAGGGTTTCAGAGTTCAGTTCAAACTGGCAAGATTCATTCAAGTAGAAATGATTTGAGCTGAGCTTTTTCAGAGCAGGGATGTTGTTTTGATCTGCTTATCTGTGTGTGTTCAGGGCTCCCAGAGAGAGCTACTGAACCTCTCGCAACAGGATTATGCCAACCGCATCGAGGAGCTGAACCAGTCCCTGAAGGAGGCCTGGTCCTCTGACCAGAAGGTCAAAGCCCTGAAGATTGTCATCCAGGTAATCTGGAATGTTTATTTAATCTGTGGCAATATTA
Source organism: Heterochromis multidens (assembly GCA_015108495.1). Taxonomy (NCBI): domain Eukaryota; kingdom Metazoa; phylum Chordata; class Actinopteri; order Cichliformes; family Cichlidae; genus Heterochromis; species Heterochromis multidens. Next base: position 21,645 of record VUQS01004512.1, read on the forward strand.
ACTGGTGTCCTCCTTAGGAATATCAGCACTGATGTGTGTTCTGTGTTCCAGTGCTCCAAGCTTCTGTCCGACACCTCGGTGATCCAGTTCTACCCCAGCAAATTTGTTCTCATCACTGATATCCTTGACACATTTGGTCAGTAAAGACTCCTGATTTTTCTCAGTTTAACCTCAACAATGTGCAAGTTTTGTGACTGTGGTCTTCATTGTTTGCAGGCCGGCTGGTGTACGACAGGATCTGGACCATGTGTTCAGACCCACGACCCTTACCAGGTAGGGTGGAGATACTGACAACCAGTTTAAACTGTTTTAAGTTCTTTATAGTGTTTAGACTTTCTTTGTAGCTTCTAAGGTGACATTGCATTGATTCATTTGTTGTTAATTGTTACTTAACTTTTTTTTTTGTCACCTCAGATAACTTCACAGTTGAAGATGTGAATGACACAGCAAAGGAGACATGCCTCAACTGGTTCTACAAGATCGCCTCCATCAGAGAGCTCCTTCCCAGACTGTATCCTTCACCCGCCTCACACAGAACGATATGTGTTCATAGTTTGCTTTTGGAAAGACTTTCATTCATTCACAGACCTAGTTTTAAAATCGGACAAACACTCAACTATGCTTGTTTTATCCCTGACAATATGTTTGTTGTATGTAAATTTGGTTCTTTAACCTGTTTGTACAGCTATGTTGAAGCTGCCATTCTCAAGTGCAACCGCTTCCTCAACAAATCGTGAGTCCAGACAGTTTATCAGTCGGTTTCCATCTGGATTTCTCTTTAGGATCCATAAAGATTTAGCAATAATATTTGGAAAGTGTTGTGTTAATAGTTGTGATACAGCACCCATGTTTGTAAATTAGAATAAAATTTCTTATCCTCGTAAAACTTTGTTTAAAAAAAAAAAACTTGCATAATGGACATACAAAAAAAATGCCCGCTATCTATCCTGCCACCTTCCACAGCGGCATTCAGGAGACCCTTCCTCGGTTGGCAGCCATGATCAGAGGGATTGGAGATCCTTTGGTGGCTGCATATGCCAGAGCCTACCTCTGCAGGGTGAGATGGGCTTAACTCTGTATTCCGTTTGTCTTTCCTTCCCTCATTTTCCCTACTGGGCTGTTTACTTTGCTTGTTCTTGCCTCCAGTCCCATAGACAGGATAATGAACATGTATTGATTTGTATAATTGGTATTATTGTTTTAAGTTTTTAGATAAGGTATTGTTTTTGTCTCAGGTCGAATGTGGTTTGAAATTCTAAATTGAGCATAACATTAGTACCTTCCTGTTGGCAGATCTCACATGTGGGGCGTGCTGTTTAAGTTGCTTCAGCCTGTATAGAGTTGTTGCTACCTCTGCAAGCCACTTTGCAACCCACTGCCACCCTAGCTTTCATGCTATTTCTGACTTAACCAGTCTCCTGTCCTTTGTCCTTGATGCCTGCTTTTTTCTGAGTGGGCGTATCGTTGCTCCTCCCCCTGTCCAGAACAGTTGTTATATATAAATTACTGCAAATGCAACAAAACAATCCTATTTTTGACTTTGTCTTACCCTTTTTTTTACCGCTTTTGTAGGCTTTGTTTCATTGACACAGTGTATTATGTCCTTCTTTCTAGGTGGGCATGGAGGTGGCCCCCCACCTGAAAGATAGCCTGAACCGCAACTTCTTCGACCTGCTCGGCACTTTTCGACAGATCAGCAGCGAAAGCATCCAGAACCAGCTGGTCCTGCAGAGGGTGGAGATGCCTGAGTACCTGACACTCTACTCACCTGCCATCAGCTGGATCCTGCAGTGTATCGCATACAGAGCTCCAGAGGTATTTACTTAGACGTTATTGAAAAAATTGAGCTTGGTGAAAGCCTTGCAGGGGCACAAACTCACTGATATTTCTGCTTTTAATGCTGTTTGTGTTTCTGTTTCAGTCTCTGCTAACAGAGATGATTGAGAGATGCAAGAAACTGGGAAATAAGTGAGTGCTTTTGAAAACAAAATAATAAAAAGTGTGAATTTAATTTTTAATTTTTTTTCTTTTCATGCTGAAAATACATACTACTAGGATATGTTAGTCTTCATTTCAGATCACTGGTCCTACTGCTGTTGGGCTGCAAGATAAATCTTAGGACTTGTAAAATAAGTAGATAATACACCAGGAAAAACATACAATATAACCTATAGTATGTAAATTTTATTTTTTTTTGCTTTGCTGAGATATTTGCTTGTTTCTCTTGTGAACTAGAGAATAGTTTTATCTCAGCATGCATCCAGTGATTGAAAAACCTCAATGACATTACAAAAAACATTCTGTCTTGCCTACTGTTATTGTTTTGTTTATAAGAGATGGAGAATAGCTGAAGAATACTACACTCCTTTACAACTCATTAGTACAACCACTGTTATTTACTCAAATTGTGTTTTGTAATGTTATTAATAACTGTTACATGTCATGTGATATGCCTTAAAGTGTCATGATCCTTTTATTTAATAGAAAATAACATTATTTTGAAAAACCTCATATTAACCCTTTCATGCATGAATTATAAGAACCTCAGTCAACAGTGTTTTTGTATGAAGTCATACTTTGTTTTTCGTGTGCGTGCAGCATCATGGCATGTATTGGCATGTTATGTAAGGCCATGTTTACCACCTGTTAATTGATGCAAACATATTTTTTTGGTTTGTGCCCTGACTCTGCAATAGGTGGCATTGTATGGGATGATGCACAAGCATCCACTGTGTTGGCTGATATGCAACTATAACAACAAAACACATGCATATACAAGAGAGTACCTACTGTTTAAAAAAAATAAATAAATAAAATAA
>VUQS01004513.1:30459-40729 GCA_015108495.1 Heterochromis multidens
AAAAAAAAAAAAATTTTTTAAAATAAAAAAAAAAAAAAAAAAAAAAAAAATTGATGTGAGAAATCTTGTCATTGTTATTGTTCATTTTACAATGCAATTATTGCATTACGCTGATGCTGTCATGATACCCTGCAACACTGACAGTTTTTAGTGTCCACACCATCAGTCCAAGAAAAATATGTTGTTGAACTGCGTCGCACAAAGCCGCTTAACTTCCTCTGTAGTAAAAATTGAAAAAAAGACAAGGGTCAACTTAAGAAGAAGAGGAGATTAGTGAGACAGATGGTGTATTTTGGTAAGAATGACACAAATTTACTTGTTGCCAGGTGGGGGAGACATACCGTTTACTTCGATCAGATTGGCGTTCTTCTGATTCAGGATCACATACAGTTCTCTCTGGTCTGACTTCTTGCCGACTACCCAGTAGTCCGTCATAGCTTTTACGATGATTTCCTCATCTTCATCAACTCTGAAAGATAGAACTACATGTTTCACATGAAGGCAATCAGCACATTTACAATAGGCCCTTTGTTGCTTTAGAGATTATACATAGCGATGTAGCTAAAAAAAAAAAAGAAGAATTTGAAAGATTAAAATGTCATATTCTTAAAGGATTACTAAAGGAGTTTAGATAGTAAAGTATAGCTGAAACACCGCAGAGGATCCAGGAGTGACATAATATGAATGAAAATTACATGGCTGTGCTGAAACGTGGGGAAATGAGTTTGTAGTTGTACAAATCTTCTTTGTTTGATTTGTGAAGAAAAAAACTACAGCTGAAGATGGCTTAATGCTACTGTGCTCTCTTTATGACACTGGCCCTTTATTGTGGCATTTTCTTAGACATTAGAGGTTATGTTTAAACAAAACAAATCAAATCAATTCTATCTCCTCTCTGGTCTCCATTAGGAAGACCAGCAACACCACCAAACTTATTTGAGACCAGTCATTAGAAAACACTAAGAAATGTCTGGAGGCGCTTAGTAAATATAGCTTAAGTTTCACTAGGGTGTCCTCTGTTTACCTGGCAAAGTCACAATTAATGTCTCCCAGGATCTTCATGAGGTCAGGATGGACAGATGTGAGGCAAACACTGGCGGTCTTCCTCATATGGATGGTGCTCTTCTCTGCCAGGTTCATGTGGTTGAAGTAAATGAACTTAAATTGGGGCTCCTTCTCTGGCCTGAAGGTACCAAAAACAAACAAAGATTAAGTAACTACGAAAAAGTGCATATAACATGTTGGTATTCAGAAAGCTTAGCTTAGCTTAGAAAGGCTGGGATTTATGATTTTAAGGTGACACTGACCATTTCTGGTCGGTGCTAGCACAACTTTTGCCAAAACTACAGGAAATCTAAATCTTGCTTCTGCATTTTAACTTTAAATTCGCAGCTGTGTTTCCTTGACATTCAGTAACATGAGAGTAAGAAACCAACAACATGAGGTTAAAGAGGTTGGGACAATCTACTCACGAAAAACATTGTTACCAAATGACGCATTAAACCAAGGTATCATTTTACCTAAGACTGCTTCATTGATTACCCACGGTCAGCCAAGTTAAATACCTCAGTTTACATGACAAAAGTGCTTTAACTGCATCTCTGGGGGTGTGTGTGTGTGTATGTATTCAAATAGGTGTTTTTTATATATGATGTATGTAATTATTTACCATTCTACAAGGCCAAATCGGGACACAGACCTGAAAGTCAGCTGATGAATTTGCAATGGCATTATTTATTGAGTGGATTCTTCACTAGGGTGATTAAAAAGGAGCCCATCAAACTGTCTCGGCCAGGTTTGGATTACAGGCCGGGCCGTGTCTAAAGCTAACTGCTGGGATTAAAGGAGCGTTGACCAGGATACCAGTCCTTAAAGCTGTACTGCTTGAGTTACTCCTAAGTAGTGACATGATGCTACCCAGTGATATTAAGAGTCTCGTCTATCACTGCAGCCAGGTAGAGTTAATGCTACAGGCTGATAACAAGCAAACTGCTGCTGTAATCACCAAGTAAGCAAACCAATTAACTTTCTCCCACAGCAGACAATGAATGACAAACACAAATGTCACTGAATACTCACAAATTTGATGCAGGAGTGACATTAAGGCTGTATTACTTTGAAAGAGGACCTGTTATACTCTCTTCTAGTTTCATATTCTTATTTTTGGACTCTTCTAGACCAGCTTTGAATATCCTTACAGCCATAAGGACATCCCCTCTCACTGATATTGTACAAAGCCACAAGTAGAAAAAAAATGTTTGAAGTCTGAGCTTTGTGTTGACCTCATCATTTGAAACTTTGATCATGTTTGATGTTTTTCTATCCAGGTACGCTTTTATTGCACTGGCAGTGTGTTTGGGATCACTGTCATTCAGAAAAATTAAGCCAGTACCCATCAGATTTGGATTCATCACTCCATAACACACTGATTTTTAGGCCAGTTCTTTTGTTTATTGGCATAGCTCAGCCTTTTCTCCCTGTTTTCCTTCCTTAAGAATGACTTCTTGACAGCCACCCTTCCACTGAGACCATTTCTGATTTCATGAGGAGTGGCTCAAGACTTTTGCACAGTACTGTGTGCACACAATTAGTCTGTTGAATTGTTGAGCTAAACACTAAAACATATGTTTAGTTTCTAAGCACTTATTTAGTGTTAAAATATTTATGTGTAATTTTAAAATAAAATAAAAGAATAAAATCTGAATAATATTTACAGAAAGGCTAATTTTAATATCTGCGTGTGGCATCTGTCCGTATCACTTTTCAAATCAACAATAGTTGTAATTCACCCAGAGGTGCACCATCATGCACTGTATTCTCTGTAAAATGATGCTGAATGTAGCATCTCCAGATAGCTGAGACTAAATCAAGAACATGCCAGTTTAAAAGCTAGGAGAGAGGAGAAATTTCAACAAACCCTGATATCCTGCGGTTGATTGTGAACTGCTCGCAAATATCAGATGCCAGCAAGGTAAGCTGAGGGCCCACCAAGCTGTCCAACTGCTCACAGAACTCCCTCGTCAGCTCCACAGAGGCTATTAAGAAACAGAGCAGAGAACTGTCAGCTTTTATTGGACATGTAGTGAAGAAAATGTAATATTTAGGTTTTATAGGAGCAGCAAAACGGCAAAAACACCAAAATACTGAACTTTAAAAAAAAAAAAAGAAAAAAAGAAGAGGGAAATGAAAGTTAACTTCATCATAAAAATGGGAGGATACACACTTACCACTGATCATAAAGCAAGCTGCTGCGCTCATTGCCTGGAAAAAAAGCAGATCAGTGCAGGTTAAAATCAAGGTCACACAGGTCAGAAATTACACTAATGTGTGGGATGTACTTCATCATTTTAAAATTCAGCTGACTAATCCCCAGAGTCCACATCGTTTGATAGAGCAGTGGAATATTTCATCCCAAATCTACTAATCATAAACAAAAAAATAAAAAGTTAAATCCCCCCAGTCACAGATTACAAGAATCCTCCTAAAAAATGAATAACGACTGCCCACTCGTTTTTAATGCATTAGAAAAGAAAATCACATCTGAATAAATCAAGAGAAATGAAACAAGCCTGTCATGCAAGAGTGTTAAATTTAACCTACTGTACCTTGTAAACAATCAGATGCAGCTCCTCATAGCCGTCTTCTGCAGAGACAAATATTTTCGGGAATCGGAATTTGGCCTCTGGATCTTTCAGATTTGTGGGTCCTGTCAAAAACCTGAAACAACAGATGTAGTGTGGCTGGGTTCATATTCACAAAACAGGTGTCAAAGTCAAAACTCATGACCTAGTGACTCAAAACAAACTGACTGAAAATCAAAAAGCTCACAGCCAAATAAAAGCAAAACTATTGATATTCTGATCAACTTTGGCTACACTTTCCTGTACCAATTAAGTGCTAATTTAAAAATGAGACAGTGCAGACAACCAATAATGTAAAGAACAGAGAAAAACTGTCCTCATCCATCCCAGTGTATCTCTACCATGGTGTTAAGTAAGCTGTAAAAAGCACTAGGAACCATCCTCTCTGAGAGAAACTTGGCCTACTTCAAAAGAGCACAGGCTCTGAACCACAGGCCATTTGCTGCATTAAAAGTATCTGATAGTACAATAGAGACAAGTTCTATGATAGTGGAGCTTATTGCAAAGCAAAAGAAACCTTAAACAGAGAAACTGAAAGAATTCAAAGGTGTTGTGTTAGGTGCAGATGCAGCAAATGTGCTAACTAAGAGCATTTGTCTGAAAACACAAAAGAAAAACTGAGGACATGTCAGATAAAATACAGGGTGTTTTTGAAATGGTGTGCACTGAAACCAGAAATTTTAATCTATGAAATTTCTAAAGCAGCATAAAACGCCTATCAATATTTTCCCTGAAACCAAACTTGTGTGGTCAGATGTCTTGTTGTTGTTAATCTGTTGTCAGTGAACACTACTCAAAAATACACAATAACAGTAACAACAACAGAAACTTGGCCACCTACAAAAGATTGCTGTGAAGTCAAGAATACCATAATTATTTTTGTTTTTAATGATACATGAAACAGATCTAAGTGTTATGAATCAGTGGGTACAGTGCAAATTTCTTAGTAAAAATCACCAGTAGTAGTAAAGTAGTATATTAGCCTACAGCTAAGAATGGACTGCACCAAAGCTAATCAGGAATTTACCATACAAATGTGAGATGAATGTCCTCAGGAACAGAAGCTGTTCATGCCTCTTTGGTTCATAATTAACCCACAAGAACAAAAAATTCACTGTTATATAGTCATACAGGAATTTAAGGATATTAGATGTAACATTTTCCCCGGATTGTATTCATATGTTTCCAATTAAATGGACCCCTCTTGTGTAGTTTCTTCCAGAACTATCTATAGTCCTCTCTAACTTTTTTTATTGCAAGTTTATTTCGTCTTAAAGTATCTCAGCATTTTTCAAGAAATGCTGTGCTTTCTGTCCCGTGTAATTTCAACACGAATCAGACTTGGACCTCTGCAGCAACTCCACGTCATCGTCAGACACTAGTTATTCAAGCAGCATGCACACATGAGCTGTGCCAGGTAGGCAACACCTGAGCAAACTTTCTCCTGTTACACATGGACACAAAAACAGAATAGAAACAGAATGGAAACTTCCCAGGGCTGGAGTGATACTCCACCCCTTGGCTAACACTATGGCATGTTAACCAAGGGAGTTACCTTGTTATCCAATTTGCTTGTCAGTGGGTCGAAATCACACACACATGCATCCATATCTTAACATTCACGTGCACATCCAGAATATGCCTTTTGACATATCTGGGATGCCTTGGCCCATAAATGACATTACTCTAGTAACCACACTGCTGCAGGGGGTTGGATTAAAAGAGAAGGGCACACGGATCATAGGCTTACCTCCCATAGTGCAACAGATTTCCAGCAACTTCAGGCCTCAGAGGAGAGTCCCTGCCAGCCAACTAATAGAAGCAAATACATGAGAGAAAAATTAAGGACTGTTTAGCCAATTATTAGCCAAAAACACAATATTGGACTACATGTAATTATTGTGAAATAAATTCTTCTAAAAACTATGGAAGAAGCTTAGCATTAGCAATACACATTTATCATGATAATTTGGTCATGTTGTCAAAGGAAATATACTATCCAATATCTTGAAGCAGTGACCCTCTTATCTCTTATCATGGCATTTCCTTTGAGCATTCCTCCATTCATCCCCAAATACATCTAGTGGGTTGCAGGTCTGCAGAAGCTTTCAAAATTTAAAGCTTCTTTACTTCTTTACAACTACTTTTTTCATTCCACCTACCTCTGGTTCAGAGTGTCTGGGGAAAAGAGAGGTGGTCAGATACTTGTACAGGATCCTCATGTCATCTTGTTCCAGCCCACTCCTGTAAACATGGCCATGATGCCAAAATTACACCTTTTCCCCATATAAACGTCACAGCACACTAATGAAAAAACTAAATGCATGGGTGCATATTTATCAGGTATGCTCTCAAATGTGTTATGGATCACTGGATAGATGATAAGTCAAAATGCCTTACTAATTGCTGTTCAGCAGTGGATATAAATGTGATACAATGGGTACTCTGCAGCACATGCAGCCACTTAATTTGGACAGTAATTAAATATTCCTTCCTGTTTGTCAATCTTCAATTCACAATGAATGATCACACTGCTCTCAAGTCATTTCAGTAGCAATCATGTAAATCCCCCTGTGCTTACACGCCGAGTCGGGAGGCTGACAGCGCAATTAAAGGCAAGTGACATGTCAGGAAGCGCATAAACCACAAAGAGGATTAACTGCTGTGTTTAAAACCACCACTGTTTACCCAGCATGCCATTATTTGTTTGCTGATGCCACCACTGGGATTTTACTTTAGTATGCTGCATGGCTGCAGATGGTGGACAAACTCGCACAGTTTAAAGCACAGTATCAACAAATGTTGTGTACCAGATAAGCTGGTCATTATATAGGAAGGCTGTGTATTTGATCAGACTGAGGCTCTCCTCCACTCTGTTGACAAAGGACTGGATCTTCAGGTAGGTCATCTTGTCCAATGGGAAGAAGCTGATGCCTCCAAATACATCGAGCAGGTCGCAGGACTGCAAGTGGAGAGTCTGCAGATACTGGAAACCCCAGCATGATGGCACACAGACACAGGAGAAGCAAAGAAGAAAGGGTTTAGTTTACCTGCCCACAAGTGCTTGCTTACAGTTCAATACAGAAAAGAGGAATAAGAAACGCTTTGACTTGCATCACCCTGGGGAAGACAAGCACTGACATTCAACCGCTGACAAGTATACCACAGCCTCTCTCTTTCTCGCTGTCTTTAGATTTCATGGTGGACAGGGAAGCCCGTGTTAATGGAAGAAGGGTATTCCCTAATTAGAAATTAATTTTTAAGCAGTTCCTTAAATGCTGGGAGACGCAGTGTTCCAGCTAGGTGACAGGAGCGTGAAGTGAAGACAAATAATGGAGGCAGATACCAATCAAGAAATCAACCATGACTGCAAACATCTTACAGCTTTCCAAGAGTAATAAGAGTACTCACAAATAAACCAACAGAGTCACCATGACAACTGTCATCAGCGAGGGAAGCCCTTGTGATAACAATGACTGTCAGGCTCGAATGAGTTCTTTTAAAAACATACACGGTGGCATTATTAGGGATGCAAGGTCAATATACATACATGCATGATATGCACTCAAAACATATCCACCTAGCAACAAAAATGTTATGGCAGATGTGAGTAATTATTACCCTGTAGAAGAACTTCTCAAGTTTCTGCATGAGCAGCTCCACTCCGCCGGCTTGCATTGCTCTATCAAACGTGCCATTGAAGAGCTAAAGCATGAGGAAAATGAGCATTGTTACAACATGACTTATTTTTGGCATCATAGAGGTATAACAGAGTGTGAGACACTCTAATCTAGTAGCCAATGTAATCCTTTGAAATTTTTTTTCAGCCAAGACACCATCAAATATAATAATATATAATAATATAGAAAGGGGTCAAAGACAGCACTGCAGCACACACACATAACTTCTTATAACAGAAAAAGTCCAGCACTAAATTTACAGGAAACAACATTATTTTACTGACTGTTTTTGCTTTCTTTTTCACTTTGTCCACTGTGTTTTCAGCTGTAAAGAGTTGAGAAACACTGCTCCAGGGTGTCATTATGTGGCTTTCAGGCAATAATGCCTTTTTATTGGAATAAGCCTCTAATGCAGTAAAATACTATGTTAATACAAATGTGGTAGCAGCAGTGAGATTCATTTTAATCATTTTACCACATGGTATATCAGTGTTTTGTTCATTCAGCACATATATGTATCACTACATACAACTGCAGGAAGTTTGTGAACCCTTTGACATTTTCTGTATTTCTACACAAGCAACATCTACACAACAAGAAGCACTCAGAGAGCTCAAACCTCTGCCCACTCACTCTCTGGGCAGCATTTACTTTTAAGGGAATAGTATTGTATTTTGTATATATTCATTTTATTTCTTTGTTCTTTTAAAAAGTGCATTAAGAAGTTTGTAGTTTATATATATTTATATGTATAATACTTATTATGTATTTTAACAGTTATAAAGGTCAGAGGTACAAAGTAACTTGATATTTAGAATCCCCATATATCATTCCCTATATGCCTATATGTTGTCAATACAAATAATGACCGTAAGAAACATAGTTTTAAATAGCTCTATATAGCATTATTATCACTTTGACCTTTCAGATAAATCTTTATATGATACTTTTTATATTTTGACAATGCACACCACACTTGTAAGAATCATAGTTTCTAAGTTAGAAGGCTTTTTGTCAATTTTCAATCAATAAATCATTAAGTTGACCTTGGTGGACCTTGGAATTTAATGGATTGTTAACATGACCCCACTCTACACCCCTACAAAGTTTTATCAGAATCATTCAAAACTTTGACCTATTGTGTTTACAGACGGAATGACACGCATGCAAATGCAAACCAAAAACACAACCTCCTTGGTGGAGGTAATAAAAGACAAATGAAATTAAAATACTATTCTTTGTTATTTAATGAGCCAATAATACATACTTGTAAGGGGGAAATGTTTGTGAACCTCAAGGATTATGGAATCCTTGATCAAGGAAATATTAATGAAATATTTATTAATGGGCTAAAATCAGATGTGAATGGTAAATGGGCCACTTATATAGCACTTTTCTACCCTTTTTGAGAACTCAAAGCGCTTTTTCCACCCATTCACACACACATTCATGCAAGCACCTTTTTCTACACCTAAGTGCTTTTAAGTTAACATTCACACACTCACATGCATGGGGGGCTGGTATCAGTATGTTCCCAAGGATATTTCAACATGCAGACTAGGAGGAGCCAGGGATTGAACCACAGGGTTTTATCAAACTCTGATCTTCACAACAAAGTTTAAAGAGGTGAATCATGGCACTAGTAAATGAGATCTTTGAGGACTTCAGAGAATGAGTTGCTGATCCTCATCAGGCGAGAAATGTTACAGAACCACTGTGTTTTAGAGTTCGAACTATGCCAATTCACAAGTAAGAAATTTAAGGGCACTGTTGCCCAACACAGAAGTGTTAGACCAACAAAGATCTCATACACCAAGCCATGTGATAGTTGGGGAGATAACAAAGAAACCCAGTGACTTCTAAGCAAAGGCCTCTCTCACATTAGCTAACGTTCATGTTCACGAGACTATCAGCAGAAGAACAATGAACAACAACGATGGGGATGGCAGGGCTGCACACTGTCCTCCAAAAAAACCCACTACTGCCCATCTGTAGCTTGTTAAATGTCATGCTGACAAGTGAGGCTCTTTGAATGACGTTTTATGGCTAAATGACATCAAAAAGAACCTTTTGGTGTAAATGAGAAACATTTTGTTCTGGAGAAGGGAAAACACTGCATTCTAGCATAAGAAGCTTTTCCTATCTGTGAAACATGGTGGTGGTTGTGTCATGTTCTGGGTCTGTTTTGCTAATACAGTGGGTCATGCAAGAAAACAACCTTTATCACACTAACTGTTTTAGCACAGAATGGTTAAAGATGAAAAAATGTGTTTTAGCAAGGCCAAATCAGAGCCCTGAGCTTAATTCTACAGAAATGTTGTGGAGTGGCCAGAGGTGAATATTTCATATGAGGAAACCCACCAACATCTTACAGTTAAATGTGTTCTGGGAACTGCAATGGGCCAAAGTTCCTCAAAATCAATGCAGAACTGATCAACAGCTACCAGAAATGTTTGGTTGCAATTCCTGCTGCACAACGGTGACACACCTGATACTAAAAGCAAAAGGTTCACATATTTTTTCCCCCTAACAGATATACAAGTTCTTTTTACTCAGTGAATAAGTGACAAAATGAAATACTTTTTATCTCATTTATCAAATTAGGTTCTCTTTTTCTTCTTTTAATACTTGTGTAAAAATCTGATGTCTATCTAAGCTGAAACTTTTTTCACAGATTTGTCCTGCAGCTGCATTAGCTTTTAGTTATCATTGTCTTTCACATGACTATAAACAAATGTATACTTATTTAGCTTAACCCATAGATTTATCATGTCATATTGCAAGGTTTTTGTAGTGAACCCTTACAAACAAAATGAAAGCCTATAGTATTAAAATGCTGTAGTATGGTGGAAAACTTGAATACTTGAATGATTCATAGGTCAGTATTAAGCGACTTTTGCACAGTACTGTATATGTGGCAAAAAAAAAAAAAAAAAAAAAAAAAAAAAA
>VUQS01004513.1:46671-59447 GCA_015108495.1 Heterochromis multidens
AAAGCCAGCAACCATGCCCCCACAAAAACAGACAAGATGATTAAAATCCTTTTTTTAACATTCAGATTTAAAGCGGGTATGACTTTAGTGGAGAGGACACTGTACAATATTGAAAACAGGGTAGAGCTGTGCAGAAGATTATGCACCTTTGTGTAGGAGAGTAATCTGAAAAAATGAACTTGACTGAAGGAACACAGATTGTGAACAGGCCACGGTATCAATTGTGGATTTAAGGATTATTGTGCATTTTATGATAAATAGAGGTGAATTTGGTGACTCAAAGCTTTTGATCCTGTGAGTGTACATTATACTGCATACATATGTTAAATAAATGTCTTACAATCTGTATAATTTATCATATTTAGCTAAGAGGGCAGTGTGTGGTGATTGAGCTGAGATCCTACCTTCACAGTCCTTGATAGCATTTTGGATGTCCTCAGCTGAAAGAATGGATGTGAGTGACATGTTGGTCCTGTAAAATACAAATAAAGTCCTTAAGACACACACATAGGTCTTTTTCCCCCCTCATCATCTTCACCTACCTTTGGCGTTGCTCTCAGTCCATTTTTATATCACGCTGGATTAACTTTTATTTTAAATACCTGTAGTGGTATCTAGGTAGATATCACCATCCCAGTTTTTTTTCACAAGTATGTTTTCTGTGTTTCATGTGTAATGTCTGTTTTTATTAAAACACATTTTCTGTCTTATCATTTACAGCAGGTTAATTGTGCTTTTTGATTGGCTCGCCCCTGCCAGCTTGTTAATCACCAAAGCTTTTTGGCTTGTTTGAAGCGCTTAATTGCGAAAAAATTGGCACAGAGGGACTGTATAAAAAATATTCAACAGAGGAAGGGGGTGAAATATGTGATGCTTCCACTGCTGAATGAATTTAAAAAAAAAAATAGAACAACCAGAAAAGTCCTGGGCGCTCGACAACTAACCTCCCTTGAGCAAAAATTAAAAAAATCATTCTAGTAAAGTTCCTTAAAGCCTGAGTTTAAATTATATTATGCGGTTTTTTTTTCTTCTTCTTCTTTGAGGTTCTTTTACAAGAATTGGCGTAAAGGATGAGCAGAAACAGCGCAACATTGTATTTTGGTCAAGAATCTCCCTCTTCAGTCAACTGCGGAGGATTTATCAAACAAAGGCAAAAACCTCAAGCAGTACTAGACGTGCCTAAACGTGTCTAAAAGTTTTGTCACATCCCTGAAAAGGCGAAGCTAATAGCCTAAAGGATGTGCCACTGCACCACAGACCAGACAGATACCACATCTGGCCAACACCTGTACTGAGAGTTTACCTGTGCAGCTGTGGGACTCACCGCTGTTGCCTCGGTCCGGGTCCAAAGCAGCAGTAGCAGCAGATAAGACTCTTTGGTGGCTGCCGACAGCTGGCTCTGCCTTATATACGACGAGTGCGATGCTTGAGTTTCCAATCTGTCCGAGGATCAAATTTTCCTGCAGCCAGCCTCCTCCGTCTCGTGTTCCTCAGCCGTTCACCTGTCCAATTAACCTTTACAGTTTATATCCGCTACACATTCTCTTACTTTCTCTCTCTCTCTCTCTCCCTTTCCCTTTCCCCCTTACTCTTATGACACCGTGTGGTTTTCGTCCAATCAACTTTCTCCCCCCGTGTTACACTGCTTTCTCCTTTTCTCTCCCCCTCCCTTCCATTTTCTCCATCCTCCCTTTCTCTCTCTCTCTGCAGGTACATCTGAAACCTTATAGGTATCTTAGACTCAATAGGTCCTCATTTTCTGTGTTTTTACTGAATAATCTCCTTAATTCGGATGAACCAAGCAGGTCGTAAATCATCAGAAATCCTCCATTATACATCTCACTTGTTTTGCCAGTAAGAATCCAGAAGTCAAAACCTTAGTGCTTGTTGTAGGTGACCTACCAACCTGCATAGCAAGTTAACATGAAGATTATAGGATCAGTTTTCTCACAGATTGTATTTTCAGGAAAATAAGTTAAAAAACAAATAAACAAACAAACAAACAAACAAACAAACAGAAAACAATATTCAGCACCAAAAGTGGATCAGGTTTTATACATCAGGCATCATGATAGTTAAAGATATATATACCAGAAACAAACCTACACACATATTATTAAACGGCAAACAACAGTATTTGAGTAGTATTCTGACATGTGCAACTACAGATGCTTAGATGCTTAGATAATTTGCAGCTAAAAATACTGCAACCCAGTGTTTTGGAAGCTCACACTCATGTACCTGTGCTAAAAGGTGAGAGGCTGGGTGGGACCTGAACCCTTTCGCAGTGGTGAAGAGGTTGCTGGCAGCCTGCCACTCTAAACTGATGAGTTTGTTGCCTGCGAAGGGGAAGCCTTTCAACCCCATCTGACGCAGCAGCGTCTCTGGTGAATCCAGTCAGCACTAATGGCATTAGGAGAGAGAGGGGAAGGGTGCTTTCTGTAACTAGAACCAGGGGAATAAATCTAATTATTTTTCAAACTTTCATTCCCTGCAAAGCTCTGACTTAACACTTTACAAATAACAGCATTTTCAGTCTCACAGCATCTTGTTACACGAAAAGATTAACTATTCACCCCAAGAAAACCCTAAAAAACACAATCTGTTTTATCTCTAAGCCTCTAAGTTTGCAACTTAAACCATCAAGCATCTGAAATCCCTCTTTTTTTAAATGGCGCCTCCTTGTGGCTGCTTATTATTAATCCAGAGTAGTTTTGGGAAGTGAGAGGGAATTTAAGCATTACCAGATACAGTATGAGATCAGAGCTGGATTATGTAGGGCAGGAGTCAGGTGTGTGTCAGTATATTTGTGGATCAGACAGAATCTAGATTAAGAGGTTATATCAGTCTCACATCACCACAGCTGGATGTTACTTGCCATGAAAGTCTTTGTCAACAGTGCAAAAGTCCACTTTTAAAATGTGGTTATGCAACTAAAACAGGACCTTACACCTTCCTCCTCACTAAAATGAAAAGCTGAGTGCACTGTAGTGGAATTTTTGCAATTCTGTGAACTCAACAGGTCTGCTGCTACAGGCTTATTTGCTCTGATATAACCACTAGCTTATGGTCAGTGTTCACTAATGTTAGAAAGCTTAGGGGATTTATTCCAGTATATTGCATATCACATCCATGGACTGTTCACAGAAGATAGATGTAGCCAATGTGGATGTGCTTTAAACCTACATTCTTCTAGACGTACAAGAGAAAATGCCCCTTCTGCTCATTTGATTTACCGCTTTAGTAAACTCTTTCCTGATGGGTTTATGGTCTTAGTGACTAGTTTTGAGTCTTTTTTTAATACAGCATGGTGTTTATTTTGATAAACCCAGCCCTCGCTCCTCACTTTTGGTTCCAAAACCTGAGATGGTGATGCACATGATAAATATCATCTTCTCCACACAGAAAGGCCCCAGCTGGCTGGTGGATTCAAACCTCCATGTTGGTGGTGGTGCTAATCTGTGTATCGCCATGCCTTTTTTTTTTGTTAAATAACTTTAATTAGCTCAGATATACTCTTTTAAATGTGTTTCATTATTCCAAAATTCATCATGTAGCTCAAATCCTTTTTTAGTACTAAGACTAATTCCTTGACTGCCAGTGAGTTACCTTTTTACAGAAGTTTTCTCATGCATTTTTAAGCAGGTATTGCATAAAAAAATAGGCTATTATTGATTTATTCCTTCACAACTAAATATTGAAGACCAGGGTCAGACTTGTGTTACTGAAAAAAGAACCTTTATTGTTTTCTCATCGTCCGTCCGTTTGCCCTAACATCATCACTGATCTCACAGAAAGCAGAAGTCACATAGTAAAACGACGACAGAAGTGAGAGAGGGAGAGAGAGACACAAGTCAACCATGCTATACACTTAGTCGGTTACATTCATCATGGACAGCATTGGGGTGTGCACTGCCAGAGAATGAAAGAGAGGGAGCAGTTTGTCCATGGTCAGGGGTGAAAGGTCGAGTGTATAAAAGTGGTGTGGAGAACTGAAAAGAGAGAGTGAATGGGAAGAGGAGAAGAGAGGAAAAGTATGTCTTGGTTCAAGTTGTTCCTTTAGAGTTGTGAAGTCAGTCAGTTGGTCAGTTCATTCATTTAAGCCTTGACCAAGGCAGCAAACTCTGCAGGGGGAGAAAGAAAGAAAGAAAGAAAGAAAGAAAAGGGAAAAGAGGGTTATTCTATTGTTTTTGTTTGGTGGGCTTCATATTGTTATGTGCAGTAAAAACAGCCATTTCCTCACCATCAACTCCAATCTTGCCGTCACCATCAGAGTCACCGGCCTTAAGAAATGCCTTGGTCTCAGCATCGGTCAGAGCTCTGGCACTGGCAGAGAAGTTCTGCAGGAACAGCCTGGAGAGGGCAATCAGAGACAAATGATGGGCGTGCTTTAAAAAAACATAAAACAGAAGCCTCCCTTTGAACAGCTCTTCTCTAGGATCACAGTGCATGTTTGTGCTAAACTGATCGTCTATCAAAAAAGTTCATTACTGATCTCTTACTGCATTCTTCTCATTGTATTTGGCTTATTTAGGTTTTCTCATAAAAAAACATTTATTTGGCCCTAAAATTTGAGCAGGCTACATTCCCTATGTTTTGCCCTCTGCTCTACATCACCCTACAGTGAGAGACACTGGAGGAGAGAACTGGTATTGAGTTACAGTCTAGGAGAACACCCAGTAGCCCGAGCTTCTCAGATGCTTTGGGGATCTGACATCATTCTGAATTCACTGTGAGCCAAAGAAAGATGATCCCTGTGCTACAAGAGCTTCGAGGAGCTTGAGGATGAAATTTAAGAGATGGTGCCTACTTCAGCTCGTCCTCCTCAATGAAGCCACTCTTGTCCTGGTCAATGACAGCAAAGGCCTTCTTGATGTCATCGGCGGACTTGCCTGCCAGGCCGACCTTAGCAAAGAAGTCCTTGTACTTGAAGGAGTCGGCAGCTGTGAGAACATGGATGGGGGGGTTATTTCACACACAAGCTGTAGTGTGTTTTGCAGACGCTGCAGTTTCTGTATGAAAGGTCTGGCATTTGGTTGCATCCAATTTCCTACTCTGACCATCACTCAGCTTTTAGGCTAACTTACAGTAGCTACACTGGTACAGCTTTATGCTGAGACATACAGCCATTACAGCATTACAGCAAGCTTTCTGTACTACTGATAGACACCCAAGATTTCTTTTAAAAATATTGCAGGTGATGGACTGTCTAACTGGCTGCAAAGTGAGAATCATGTTCCTTGTTCTTGCAAAGCAGATCTGATTAAGTTTACAATTTGGTACATGTGTAGCTATTGTCTAGGCTTTCCAGAGTTAAAATATCACATATTACGAGTTTCATCATGGGGTTTACCTTGGCAAGCTGCAAGGGCTGCAGTGATGTCAGCATCGGTCAGGATTCCGGCGAATGCCATTTTTAACTGAGGGTGGAGAGAAGAAGACAAGTCATTGATTAATCAGTTCAGCTGTAGGAAAATCAGACATGATGAAGGAGCTTTACTCTGAATCTAAGACCATCTTTTAACTTCCCTCAGTGCACTTTGCAGTACACTGTTCAGAGTTACTGGGCTACATGCAATACTCATTATGCCATGCAATATAATTCACAGTCCCTCTCTGTGAGTCTTCCAAGCCACAAATGATCAGAAAAGGTAGTCCAATTTCTCCAAAACCAAGCCTTCCAAAAGGCAAAAGATTAAATCTCCTTTGTATCTGTTGCATCTGATTTTTTTTTCTCCATTTGGTTCCTTTGTTAGTCCAAAGCTGAAATCTGGCCTTGAGATGCTCAAAATCTGAACATGACTTATATCCCATTGCATGAAGAAGTAGAATCCCTGTAACTCTCTCTGAGTCAGGAAGTGCCTACAGGTCTGCAGCTCTTCAGTGAAACTCACCTTAGGGTCTGTATAAGACTAGAGTGGATTCGCTCAGATGAATCTGCTGACTGCAGTAAAGCCCCCAGCGACTCTCACAAGCTTATATACCTTGACTCACCCGAAATATGATGCATAGGCTATGTAACAGACACTGTGTGCAAAGCAGTCAAAGCAGTCAGTCAAAAAATGTGTCCAGTAGACAGAGCTGTTCTATTTATATGTACATAAATGAAGATGCTTAAATGGTAGGCTAAGCGTAGGCCTATGTGAAAGTGCTTGATATTGCATAAGGCTAATAATATATGTTGCTGATTTGGTTGAAACATACTCCACAGCCACTGTGCAGAACACCTTGGAGTGAAAGCTACGGTAAACTTTTATATTATCTTTGTATGTCAGTGCAGATTATGAGGATGACTTATTCTAAGTAAACTTTATTTAATAGTGTGGGATTTTTTTTTTGCCTTGTGGTTATGTAATTTAGTTTAAACACTGTGTTTAATCATGTTTAAACAAGAAATGTATTAATGTAAAAACTTTCCCATTGTGTTGATCATAAAGTCTTTAAATGACCTTAGTCATCTTCGGCAGTGCCAAATAAGCTTTGGTTCTAAATATGTCTGTGTAGGTTCTAAGGTTCTAGGTTTGGTTCTAAATGACCTCCAAAAGAGTTCCTTTAATAAATAAATAAATAAATAAAGCAAAGCGTACATTTTGCTGATATTCTCCTTGTGCTTTTACGCCCTCATCACCTATCACAGTTTGGTTGAAAAGGCACTTGTGCGTAACTGGCGTGCGTAAAATGTCTGCAATGACTTTGCTGGCATTCTAGCGTCAGAAAGGTCTAGTTGTTGTGATTGATTATTGCAGGTAGGGGTGTTGTAATCAAAAAGGTACTAATTGAGTTAAAACACCACATTAAAATTTTAAACATTAATTTCTTTATTTGTTCTTTTGATTTTTATGCTGCCGACAACACAATGGATTCAGCACACTTCCCTATTCCAGCTGTTCTTGGCTTAACATAATGGCAAGGCTGTTTTCTGATGTAACTTTGGAAAATTCCAAGTTTATATATATATATATATATATATATATATATATATGCACATTCGACTTAAATGTGCACTTTTGAAGTTTAATGAATTTTTATTCATGTTAATGTTAATAGCAATACTTTATGGAAACAAAATGATGAGAAGTGTTGACACCACACTGTGAGCTATAGTTGTAGGAAGGGAATGTTCAGATTAAGTGGGGACCCCAGTGACTATTTGAAATGCTTTAATTTAATAGTACATCATCATCATCATTATCTTCCTCATCATCATCTACTTACATACAGCCAACGGCTCTCATGCCAGAACTTATTTTTGTCCTCTTACATTTATTCAGACCATTTCTCCATATGGCGATGAAACTATTTGTGGTGCTATTTAGGGAAACGCTGAAAGCTGATACCTTCGGTATCATTGTGCCCATTATCATCATCATCATCCTCTTAACATGCCAGTTTGGCACTGTGTGGTTGCATAATGACACTGAGTTCTCACGCACTATCAAAACAAATGACAATTAAATGGGGATAGTCCAGGGGACTTTCCTTATCATCTTTACTTTCATTAGGGTAGCCGGCTGTTATGAACGTATTATACATCAGGTGGCAGTATTGAGATGATAAGAGGTTATATTGAAATAGCAGAATTTAATTGTGTGTGCAAATCATTACGGAATCTGTATTAAAAATATTCAGCTTTAGGCTGCTACAGTTCTCCACAAGTCTGTCACAAAAATGGTTTCAGGTGTATGCTGTCACAGAAGCCACAAATTGTACTTACAATATATATTTCTGTGTGTTTCACTGGTCTTCTTCTTTACTTTAAATCTTCTTAAAGGCTCTGTAAAACTAGTCTTTGGCCTTTAACATCTGCTGTGGTCAAATGAGGTCTCTCACCTCAAACGACTCAGCCATAGATACTGTAACTATTTCTGCCCTTCTTCAATATCAGGCTTAAATTACAAATATCTCACAGCAGGAATGAAACCCATCAAGCAAGGCTGTGAATGTCTGTAATCTGAAACAGCAAAGGACAGTCCCCAACCATCTTCTGAAATGTACATTTCAGAAAATCATGTAAAGTGGATTCAGGCTGCAGCAGATATTTTGCTTTCTGTGTGCAGAAATGTGTACATATTGAATTGACATCTGTCTATATCTTCACCTGAGAGCAGAAGTTTGCTCTTTCATGCTGCGGTAGAAATAGAAGTGACCCTTATTTCCTGTCACTCTCCTCTGCCAGGCAGAAGAGTGACTCGCCAACTGAGAGAAAGTTGCAAATAAATGTGCCTCATTGACAGAAGTCCTGTAAATGCGTCGGCTCAGAAATTTAATCCTGTCGCAGAGTTTCTCTGCTGGGTCACTGCAGGTACTGGGCCTCCTCGAATCAGTATTGCCGAAGCTCTGCCAGACACCCAGTCCCCCAACCACAGAGCCACTTTCCTGTTTGCCAGAGATCAGCTGCATGATCCAACTGTGCTCTGCCTGTGCACCCCTGGTGCAATTCGCACTAATAAGCATTTTTAGTCCATAGTGGTTAGGAGAAAGATGCCAAAAAACGTTGGATTGGTATTGATCCAGTCAGTCCAATCCTGGTGTCTTACTACTGGAGTAAGGTACAGTAAACCACTTTGGTGGTAATGTAATGCAAAACATCTTCAATAAGAACAAAAGTTTTGTGAGATTTTCATCTCTAATTTACTGTAAGTGCATTTCAATTAAAAAAGAAACAATATTTCATTTTCTGTAGTCATGTCTCTGTGATTACACTAATTGAACAGCGCCCAACAGTATTATGAAATAGTCACTTCAGTCAGCCACAGCATGCTATTGCTTATATATTGATGCATCCATAAAGCACTTGTGTGTCTTGCTTCCATTATCCATGATTAATGAGTAATTTACTAATACTTGAAGTACTTTTTGTTGCTAATACTGCTGCAGTTTTACTTACACTTTAAATGTAGTACTTCAACTGGTATTTTACCCTGCCCTATACTCTTAATAATCTGAATGCTTCTTGGTCATAATGTAGTTAGTATTTTATACAACATTCATTTATAAAGACAACGAGAAAAAAACCCCCCACTGTTTCCAAAGTGCCTTTAAGAGATGTGATCTTGTTCTGGAAACAGTTTTCTAACTAAAGCTATTTGAATGGAGGCTTAATACCTTTTCTTGTAACTTTGAAGTTAAACACTTCTTTATGTGAAGATTAAGCTGCACTATCCTTACCTGTTAAACAAATTTCATTGTTAATATTGTTAATGTTAGTCTCCACAGAGACTAAGAACTCTGGGAATGAATGCATGCAGTCAGTGTGATAAAGAAGAAGGAGATATATTAAACCAGAACCTTGTGGTGCATTAGCTGAATGAGACTTTAAACTGTATGCAAAACTCATGCTGTAATCACAAGACAAAAGAAATGTAGTCTAAATGTAAACATATTCACACCAATTACTACACTTGGAGTGTCAAATTGAGGTGGCCTGTATGACAAACACTTCATTTGCACACTGGAAAATTGCTCATGCCGTTAATTGGGGTATCACCCCCCCCCGGATAGCCTGGATGTGACCCAGTGCTCAATATAACATCAAAACAGGAGGCGTATACTACTCATCCATGTCTCTCACTGGGCAGTAAAAGTCACACCATGAAGAAACATATATTCTAGCAGGGAGGGACACATAGCAGAGAGGTAAGATCTATCTTGGGGTTTACTTTAATGCTTTTATTGCTTTCAGTTAAAAATAAAACATGCATTTTTTAAAACACATAACATCCATATATATCAACCATATATCTATATCCATAAGTCCATTTTAGCTATTAAACATTATATTAAAAAAAAACCATCCTGAGATCATCCCCATACAGTAAATGATCCAGCTCTTATGCAGACTTGACCAATGCATAAAACTCTGAAAAATTAAAGAAATAATTAGATTAGTGACAGTGACACTTTGTATTAAGGTACTAGTTACATTTTAGCTTCATAAAAACAAAGTGAAAGACAGTATAAGGATGACAGAGCACTGACAGGAGACCGTGTTATAGCCAGTGATTGCTATATACCAGCACCAGATGTCTCTTTAGTTGGTTTTGTAGTGGCGCTTCTAAAGCTGCGGTGTTTTGGAGTGACAGTAAAATCACTGTTAGTTATGATTATTAATGTTTTAGCTGAGCAGTGCACTATGAAATCAAATGCAAATAGTCTAATACTACTACGTGGTGCACTAACTAGGTGGAAAGTGGCTCAAAATAATCATTTCCTGATTGTTTTGTTGTCCTTTTGAACCCCTGATAAGATTTTGTTTGCAATCACTGTTCATTGTTTGCACTGTCAGTGTAATGATTAGTTTATTTTGTTATTTTCACAAACAAAGACACCGCAAAGAAACATCTGAAAATGTATTTTGATTGTTCAGAGTAAGACCTGAACACATGACTGAGTAAAATATAATATTTTGAAAAGAATGAACAGTTTTACAGATTAGAGCTAACTCTTATAATAATCATGTGATGATTAAAAACCTATTTTCAAGGCCACTCCCACACTTTTCCGTTAGGAGTTAGCAGCTCCATAAATGATGCTTTTATTCTTACGTTTGAGTGAAATGTAATTCACCTCAAATGGCCTTCATAGTTTCTGGTAAACGCTGTGCTGTAATCTTTATATATATTACAGTGGACCAAATCAAATATACAGGCCTGAAAAAGCACAGAAATAAAATGTGAACCCTTGATCAGCATCTACGGTTAATTGTGCTCGGACATACCAACCTTCCCAGCCGATCTTCCCGTCACCATCTGAGTCTCCCTCCAGGAGGAAAGCTCTGGTCTCGGCTGCAGTCAGAGGTCTTGCTCCTTCACAGAAGTTCTGCAAGAAGAGCCTGATAGAGAGGAGTGCAGTGACAAGAGAAGATCAAACACACAAACAAGGGCTGAATAGAACAAACATGTCAAGAGTGTGCTGGTAAAATTTTATTTTATATATCAGATCAATGTTTTCTGTGCATCTGACTCAACTGTAACTCATCCTGTTCTATGTAGCCGCTTTTGTCCTGGTCCAAAATCTTAAAGACACTCTCGATGTCTCTCGGACTTTTCTTGGATAAACCCACTGTTTTGAAAAACATCTTTGCACTAAAGGTATCCTTTGCTGCAAGTAAAACGGCAGGTAAAATTTGATTAGATCAAGTCAGGTGAAATGATGATGCCCAACAGGTGACAACAGACCTTTTGTCCTATGACAGGAGCAAGTTTTGACACACTCATTACACTAATATTAACTCACCTTTACAAGCGCCGATTGCAGATGTGATGTCTGAAACTGCCAGGAAGTCTGTAACAGCCATGATGGTGCAGGTTGGTGTTGCAGCCTGGTACAACATTTGAACACTGATGGTTTAAAAGAAACACTTGGTGACAGTGAACAGGCTTCAACCCCCCCAAGTGTCAGAAACCACCAGTCTCCTTCTGTCCACTGTCACCTACAGCTGACCACTTCAGCCATCACTGTGTATGTGTGTGTGAAAGGGACATTTTTTGCTATCACATAACTGTTTTTTATTTCTCCAGGGGTCACTGTGGGGGAAAAAAATGAATCTAAACAGACCCTAGGCAGGTAGCGTGTCTCTGTAAACAAAACAGCAGTCAGTGAGGTTATGCTCAGTGCATCTGGAGGGAACCTGGCTGGCCTGCATTTCCTCTTCACTCGTGTTTCCAGCCACAGCCACAGTTGCTGCCTGCTTGTGGTTGTCGCTGGCAGTGGTTCCACATGCTGTAAACATCCTGTTATTATGGAGTCCGTCACTTTCAGGCTCTGCTCCATGGTGCCGTCACCTTGTTTCCAGCATGCTACATTTAGCACTGCTCTCAAATGTAAGAAAATGAGAAACATGCAATAGATGACATTCACACTAGACTTACAGTTAATATGTGCTTACGTAGTTTTGTAAGCATGGGTGTGCCCTTTTTATATGCTCAGAGAAGGACGGTATGTGTTTCAGAAATATTAGTATATATACTGAAGCTTCACATGAGTGTTCAGACTGCTACTGAGAAGCTTACATTTTAGAGAAAGATTTTTTTCTCCATTATATTCACACAGTATTACTGCAGTTACAATAACTGCACTAATACTGTACTTTTGCACTTCAATTCAGTTAATCATTTTCCATGTTACAGTTTTTCAACTGAGCTGTAATAGCAAAATGACATTTGTTTTGTCATCTCCCTCTGAGAACATAACAAATGTTGCCTGGCTCAGAATTTTTTATTTTTGATTACTAAAGATTATTACTAAAACTTCCCATTTAAAACAATATGTCCATTTTTTTTTTTGTTATACTATAAATCAGTCAGTGGGAGTCTGTGGAAAACCACGTGCTGATAAATTCCCACACTTGCAGGTGGCTTGGCAGATTGCAGCGATTACATACAGGAAATGGAGTCTGGATAGATGGCAGAGTTTTCAACTTTTGTTCTGGCAAAACACTGCCCCTCGTCACACCGTTGCTCTGCATTTGACCACCTGCTGTGCTTGCTGCTGACTTTTTCCTGCTTGTTACAGATATTATAATTTGAGAAACAGCGTTTTCTTCTCAAACTACAGTGCTGGAGGGACTGCTCCAACACTACCGTTGCTGCATTACACCGGCCCTACAAGGGCGCACGTGTGGGCCCAAGGCCTGGCCAGAGTGACGTGGGCTTGGCTTCCTCAGGATGGACTACAGTGAGGCTTGCAGTAACCAGAGGGGTAGAGGAATGACAAAAACATCCTCTGCGCCCCCACACGTACCTGCCCCCCCCCCCCCCCCCCCTTTCCCCTCCCCC
>VUQS01004513.1:59467-70697 GCA_015108495.1 Heterochromis multidens
CCCCCCTGTCCTTGTCCCTTTCCATGCGCCGAGGCTTGTTTTCAGGAAGACCAGACTTCCTGCGTGATGGAGCAGTGGATGAGAGGAGGAAGAGGGGGATGGGATAGAAAGGAAAAGACAGACACAGAACAAGATAGATAGGGATGAGGCACTGGTCCTATACACACAGTGATTTGTGGCATCATTTTGTTGCTTTTTTTTCTTCATAAGTACAGGCAGCTGTAAGGGAGTCTGAGCAACAAGAGAAGAGAAAATTGCAATGCAGATCTTTTGCTACATAGGATGCTTTTACCTTTTGTCTATTGCACCTGCAAAAGGTCTTGTCTCATGTTAGCCAACTTAACAGGGAGTGGTCTGATGAGCTACTGGGATTCATTGAAGGCAAGCAGTTCTAATGAGTACTTACAAGTCAGTTTTTGGACTTGGATTTGAACACTGTGCACTCACAAATCTGAAATGCAATATTTGCCATTTTCTTCTTCAAAATGGGCTGGGAAAGACTGAGTAATGGGACAATCAGCAAAGGACTGGAAACAAGAAGAGGTAAAGCTCACGTTAACAGAAGGTAGGTTGCATTTCACGTTTGAAAGGCAGAACCTGCGTTTTTTCCTCTGTAGCACCAGTCCTAATTTAGTATTAGTATAAACAACCATTGTGATTTGGAGTTATCATTTAGATAAAACCCTAAAACACCAACTATGAAACTTTTTGAACAGGCGTCATCGAGAGGTTTATTCTGCATAAACTGATCGTGCGCCACCAATAAAGTTGAAAAAATCAGTTTTCTTTTTTTGGAATTTACATCCTTGGCTTTAGTCAACTGGCACATAATGTGGCTGTTGTGACAAGCTTATGACACGGACCGTTTCTGTCTGATTCTGTGTGGATCTCTCAATGTTTTCTTCTCACTTTCCATTTATCAGCATCCCCGACTGTCAGCTTCGTCTCATCATTGGCTTTGTCGGTCAATACTGCTCATGCAGTATCTGTACACCTGATTTAATGACTTTGGTTTGGGTGAATGAGTGGGGTTTTGATTGACTGTAGGGTAGATGGTTCAAACCTGGGATCCTTCCACATACATGCACAAGTATCCCTGAGTAAGACATTTTATAACAGCTCTAATGCCACTGGCTGTGAAATGGCTAAAGTGCAGTCCATATACCATATAATAATTTTCCTGAATAAATCTGTAATAGTTAACTTGCCTAACTGTATTTACCAGGCCAGCCCTGCCACTGAGCAACCCCAACTGTTTATTTACAGCTTTAGCCTGTTTGCCATACACTTAAATATGTAAAGATTCTTTGTATTAAACAGGTACTAACATATAAAACTAACACTGCCAGTTTTCTTACTGGTACTTAAATGCAATAACAGTAACTGTAACTACTGATTAAATTCTCTCTACTAAATGAGTTATAAGGGGAGAACAGGAGTGCATGATATCAAAAGTTTCAGCCAAATGCAATTATAAAAAAGAGGGGCTCTCTGTTTAAAGTTTTAACATTTGCTTTTATCAGAAAGCTAGATAGATGTACTGCAGTTCTCATTTTCCTGTTTTCAGTTGTGTCTCACAGTTGCATACCACAAACAGCTTTATGCAAAATTTGCAAATAAAAATCTGTTACAATAAGCAGTAATTTTAGAACTGGCAAAAGTTTGTGCATTCTTCTAAGTGTACTTCTGCAACACAGAAGACTGCACAGGCTACCCAAGGCAGAATATTTCCACAGTTTTTCTTCCTCAATAACAAACTTGTTTCCAACATGACTCTGGTTTATCCAGATGCATCCCTCAGATGACTGATTTTTATGATGAGTTTGCAGGTAGGATCACCACAGCGAACAATGCACCCCCACTCTTCTACAGCTGCAGCTTCCTGCAGTTCCTGCAGATCCTTTGACAATTTTGCTGTTTTGTTTTTGTTTTTTGTTTTGACCAGGACACATCTTGTCTTAATAACATTTCATACAGTGGAAATATCATTAAGCCAAATTTTCAGGTCTTCTGTTAGTTGTAGTATAGTTGTTGAATGTTAGCAAAAGGTTTAAAAAATCAGAGAATTGATCAAATCCAGACTGATCAGCTGAATCACTCAGTAAATTATTTATAAATTATTTATATATACATTTATTATATACTTTACATAAGCATATATACTTTATTGTATACTTTACAGTCTTGATATCATAGCCTGATATCATTTATCTGCTTTATTTATTTATGATAGCTCATCAAGTTAGACTTGATGTCCCACTGCATGCAAAACTAAATCTTTAAGTCCCTCACTAATGTCTGCAATGTTTGGCCTCTCAGACGTAGAGAAAGACGGACAGGCAGACAGCAAAAGAGTGAGAGAGGCACCCTGTTCATTCCCTGAGGAAAGTGGTTGCTCCTCCTCTTTTTGGGCTCAGTTACACCTTCGACTATTTCTATCTCACCAGCTGTGATGTGGGCATGTCAGTGACACTCTTAAATTCAGCCAAGACCAGCCCTCCAAAACACTCTTAAACTCCACCCTCCAGCACTACTCACCACCCTCTGTCTTTGGAACAGTTTGGTCTTGCACTTCAGTCTTTTAGGCCTAAATGTACGACTGTCTGTGGCATTGAGTGTGTATGTGCATTTGTTCATGCCTTTCTGTTTCCTCTATATACTGTTTTGATATCGGTCCCTCATGTGCAACTGTTTAGTGTATGTATACAGTACAATGTGACAGTAAGTGTAATTTTGAATGACCCCACAGCATATCACTTGAGTGTGTGCATATGCATGTTGCTGCCTTTAAATTGCTTAAAACTATAAAACACATGCAAACACATTGACACACATGTACATGTAATGCAACTTATACAACAATTAAAGAACAAAAGTACACTGGAAGGTAATCAGTAAGTAAACTGTAAATGAACCGTGAAATGTTGCATAAGATAGCTCCTCAAAGACTTATGGATATTTATAATGTATGTATGGGGGTGTCATCCTGGCCTAAACATTGCAGTATGAGCTAGCAACCACAACCAACTAACTCCAATGTGGATATTATCCAAGAGTGTTCTCTTTCTTAGGCGTCAGGTGAATGCAGTCCAATGCAACCTGAACTTGATTTACCTCCTGATTAAAGTAGGTCTATGTGTGGATGCACAGTACCACATAAGATACCTACTGCACGACACAGCCACTTCACATAAATCATTACATTTTAAAGGGGACATATTTTAATAAGGTAATGATGTTAATGAAATATTTTCAGATACAAATCCCTTACTAATTGTCTGTTATACCATGTCTATAATAACCCTGGTTTTAACTTTCTGTCTGAGCAGTCATTTTACATGTAAATATAGCCAAAATCACAGCACAGCCCTGGCTGTTGTTGTCAGGTGGCCTGATTTTAGAAGTGTTTGGAAATGGCTTGGAGGTGACAGTTGGTTAACAATGTAGTCTTTCAATATAGTAGTGTATCATATGTAAATTAACACTGCTTTAAATATATATATATTGTGTAAAATGTAAATATAAACAGAATGCAATTATTTGCAAAAACCCACATTTTATTTGCAACAGAACATAGAAGACATATCTAATGTTTAAATTGAAGCATTTCACTATTTTCACTTTGCCTCAGTCCATTTTAAATGAGCTTTGGCCCAGAGAAGACAGCAGCATTTCTGGATCATGTTCACATATGGCTTCTTTTTTTGCATGATAGAGCTTTAATCTGCATTCGTGAACTGTGTTCACAGGCAATGATTTCCGGAAGTGTTCTTGAGCCCATGCAATGATTTCCATGTCAGAGTCTTTGCGATTTTATGTTGAGGAACATTATTCTGAAATTATTCCACAATTTGTAGATGCAATTTTTTTGATTGGTGAACCTCTGTCCATGTTCACTTCTGAGAACCTCTGCCTCTCTAAGATGCTCTTGTCATACCCAATCATTGAGCTGTTCCCACTCACTTTTCCAGCCTTTTGTTGCCCCTGTGCCAACTATTTTGACAAAGTTAGATAATTTTTCATAAATTGAAACATGTTTTCTATTGTCTATTATGAATAAAATTTGGGTTTATGAGATTTGCAAATCATTGCATTCTGTTTTTGTTCAAAAGTTGGGACATTTTACACACTGTGTACACGCTGTGTAAAATGTCCCAACTTTTTTGAAACTGGGTTTGTACATGTATATGGTAGAAAGGTATTCTAAATTATAAGAGTGCTTGTGTGGTGCAGTTTAGGTTGAAGCCTGCAATATTACTGTGTTGTTTGGTCTGAGAGAGCCCATGAGAAAGTTGATCATCCCCACAGATGAAATGTATGTTATAACGCACTGAGCTACAGTCATTTCCATGTCCTTGGTCCAGGCTGTTCTATGCCCTAACTAAAAGACAATCCTGACTCATTACATTTTTGACTTAAATGTGGTTGCTGCTGTGCAACTGGAGCAGGGCCTGATGAATACCAGTCCGCTCAGTGTGCAAGTGATAGGGTTTGTACAGAGACAGGACAGGGTGGGGGGTTGATGGTTGTGAGGAGGTGTCAGGGACTCCCTCAGTGTCTTTGAGAGCAGAAGGAGAGGTGGGGGGGTGGCAGCAGCAAAGACAGCGGACATAGAATGAAAGATAATATACTGACAAAGTCTAACTGCATTCCCCAGAACAGCTTTTATTGGTTATTATCGGGTCTAACCAACAGCTACTGAGAACTACAGACCAAAACAAGCCACTATATAAAAGGGTTCAACATGAAAGCATAGTGTCCTGTTTCCTGTTCCTATAGTGTGAGATAGTGGATATAGCCCTGGGCAGAGCTTGATTCCCAAATAAAGATAGTTATGTATATTCCAATGGCGCAAGCCTCTGTAAACCTCATCACATTTAAGATTAGCTGCTGAAACAGATCTGCTCTTATCTGATCAGGGCTGTGTGTGTGTGTGTGGGTAAATAAGAGCTCTGTCAACGAGCACTCAAACCAAACTCAGCTCCTTCATAAACACTTCAAGCCAGTCGAGGAGTCCCACAGCTGTCTGTGTGTGTTTAACTATGTATGCCTATACGCAAGTGTGTTTGTAGAGGTCAGAGGTCACAGCCATGCTTTTCAACACTTTTCCCGCTGTCGTTGGCCTGCCAGCAGTCCTGACATTTTAAGGAAATTCCTCTTCACATGCATGCACTGCATGTTCACTTTGTTTTAATGCTGAAGTATCAGTTTGACCTGCTTAGCTGCTCCCTAGCAGCGGTTTGATTACAGCACAGGATGAGGTAAGTGTTTACATGCATAAGTGCAGGAACAGAAACGACAGCCAGAAAGTGTCAGACAGGTGCAGGCCTTTCACCTCTGGTTGCAGCAACTGGCTGATACATTGGTTTAAGTGTTTAAAGTGTTGCATGTGTAGCTATATCAATATTTTTTTGTTTTGTTTTTTTGATAGGATGGTTTGTGTATTAGTGTGTGAAATACTCAGCATTTTCACCCCAAGGCAAACTTTAACACTCTACTGCCATCCAGTGGTAGGAGGATGGACAGAACGAATGCATCCCCACAGTTTTCCTTTTTTTTTTCTTCCCCTTTTCGATGTTTGTAATGATCTGTATCTGCATTAAAAAACAACAAATTGTGATGTAACTCCATCCACGCTCAGGGGCAGCAACTGTAGCAATTGCATTTACTGTATACAGACATTTCTTACAGTTCAAACATCCCTTCTGTGTTGTAGAATATTGTATAATATTGTATATATTATTGTAATGGTTTGCTTGTTGCAGGTTTTGCAGAAGCTAGAAATTTGAAGCAAGTATTTAGTACATTTTATCCTGACTATCATTAATGCATTTGTGTGCATTTGATTGTTGCAGCTGGTTGAGATGGAGCAGGTTTTCTCTTTGTTTATATCAGCGGTTGTCAAGCTTCTTCTGGTATGTCCCATTTCAGAAGCTGAAAAAAGTTCAGGCCCAAATTTGCAATTTTTATTGTTCATTAACAAAAAAGGATAAAAGTGAATTTTACTTGAATAAATGTCGGTCAGTCCTGTTTGGTTATTTTCCTTAAATAAAGTCATTTAACTTTGTTTCACTTCATATTTTTCACCTGGTTGTCCTTGTCTCACCTTTAGCTGCTCTGAGCCCCAGAATTGGAGAGCCAGTGGTTTATATACAGTTATGGAGTTAGGTTCAGTGGTCAGAGTGCCCTTAAAAGTCAGCTATTCTACTTAGTAATCCCAAGAAAGTAGAATCATAACTGAATCATAACACTCATTGTGGTTTAAAATGATACCTAAGTTAAGTATGAATACATTTAAATGAATCAACAATGAATGGCAGGTTCACATTTTCCATCCTGTCCAAGTCATTCTTGAGGTGCATTTTTTAGACTAATTTGTTACACTCCATGTTCTTAAAGCACCAGGAATGAGTAAAGATAGACCCCACCTAACCCCACCTCTTCCCTACCCAGTTGAATCCTCCCACTGACAAAGACTCACCCTCCTCTCACAGCTCTCTCTGATCCTATATCTGTCTGTCCACTCTTTTTTATTCAAACACACAGTCACACTTTCCCAATACGGTAGGCCTCTGGCACTGGCTGCAGTTGTGCTAGTTCAGACAGACTGGCAGTATTCTCAGAGATTTGGACTGAAGAAGAGCAGGTGTACCACTGTCAACAGAGGGCCAACGATCTGAGATAGATTACACATTCATGTGTTCATATTAAAGCCACTATTAAAATATTTTCTCTCTACAAAGGGAACTGAAGGACTTAGGATTCTGCTGTGCACTGTACTCATTGCTGATCTGAATCAGCTTAGTCATTCATTTCACAGATGCAGAGCTGCACACCGGCTTTTGTTTCAAACAGTTTTCCAAAAAAAGAGGGCGTAACGGCTTTATTACTGCACAAACCACACACCTTGAACCAACAAGGTGACATATTTATTATGCTTTATGATGTTATTTTAGTGTAACATTTCACTCCATCTCAGCCTCTCTCATTGCAGCCGTGAGACCAAGCTGTGTCCAAATAAAGGCTGCAAAGAGCACCACCAGCACTCTTACTGGATGTTGCTGTATGTTAACCATAGTGCTTTGCCATCCCCCATTCCACGGGTGCCAGACAGTGGCTTTAGAGACTGGAGCTCCATATGTTTCTTTTCGGGCCTTGAGCACCGTGTACTTGGCATGCTCAGAATAAGCCCAATGATCTCCAATTACCCTCCTCTCACGGATTGTTTGGTGTCACTTGCCGTCTGCCGGCTGGATCTGATGATTCTGCGCCTACAGTGTAAAAGGATAGTTGCACAGTTCTTTTGGCATGTACTGTGGCCATTACAACTCAATTGGAGCAGTGACCTGCAGCCAGTCCAAACTAGTCAGTTATGAATTTCAAGCTGTTTCAAGCTACATGTATCAAGTCAACACTGTACTTGTTTTCACCCTCTAAAGCTTAACACAGTTTTTATTCACCTCTTTTTGCTTCACTTCTTGGTGGCTGTCGGACAAGGTTTCCATGTGACATCGGGAATTGTGCAATGAAGCTTTTTCTCTGTAAGCCGGAAGAAAGAGTTGGCCTACTTGAAAACCAAATTAGCCAGCCTGACTATCAGCACTCCTCTAATAATTTAGGGACTAAATAAACTATAGCAGATAATAAAATCCAACTACCAGGCTTCTTCCTTTTCAGTCAGAAGGCTCGAAACCAAAGATCATACATATCATATCATACAACTGACATTTGGATGCAGAAGCTGTCGACATATCAGATTATGGGAAGCGCAGACAGGACACATTCATCATTGCTCCAATGTGAAAATAGAATGTGAAATAGACCGGAACAAGCTCACATTTTGTGCCAGCAAGAAGGCTTTTAGCTCTGCCACTGTATCACATCCTCATATGTACTGCTAAGTCCAGTAAAATAAAACGTTGACTGTACTGAAACATTGTACTATAAGCATTCAGGGTGCCCTGACTGACCTGATATGGGCCCATGCGTGCAGGTTGCCATGTGCCTGGGAAGACGACTCTACAGGGGTGAAATGAGCGGAAGGACGAATGTGGCAATAAGGAAAAGGAAGGATTCTGTATGGAAACACCATCTGTCCATTTCTTTGTCTCTTTTCACATCTTTTTTTGGTTTCTCTATTGAAAACCAGAGATGGACTGAATGGTGACTGTTGTTGCCTCCTGGGAACAACATCCTGATGCTGTCTGGGTGTGTAAAGCAGAACTCCAGCATCAGTGATTTTGTTGCCAGGGGGAGGATTGAGTCAACAGGAAAGCTGCATGATGATAATAAAAAGTGAAATCAGAAAAAAGGAAGCATGCACAGAAGCAGTGTGTGAACAGCTTTCGTGAAAGTATTATTTATTGCTGTAATGATACAGCAGAAGCAGCTTTAATATTATTTTTATCTATAAGTAAAACATGTTAAACCCTACAGCAAAATTAGCAGCCTAATATGTACATATTATTGTGTCAGGATTTATCTGTATTTATTTTTTATACCAGGTTTCTCCAGTGTTTTTGCAGTAATTGCTAAAACTGCCTACTATTCTGCTTCCAACCTCTAGAGGGAGCACTGTTCATTGTTGAAATAATACTCAAAAGACTGTTAGGGTCTTTCCAAGTATTTAACCTTACAAATGCATGAAATATATACTCTTAGGACACCAACTCACTACTAAAGAGACAGGTTTTATCTTCAATAGGTCACACACAGAATGACCTCATACACTTGGACACTTGGCACTAATACATT
This sequence comes from Heterochromis multidens, assembly GCA_015108495.1. Classification (NCBI taxonomy): domain Eukaryota; kingdom Metazoa; phylum Chordata; class Actinopteri; order Cichliformes; family Cichlidae; genus Heterochromis; species Heterochromis multidens. Next base: position 68,222 of record VUQS01004513.1, read on the forward strand.
AAGTTATTTTTGGTCATATTGTGCTTTTATTTGGTTCTTTTGTTAGTAAATATGCATATATTAAGGTTAAGCTGTGAATGTTTGGTTCAGCTTTGTATGGAATTGTGTTTCTGGGTGGGAAAAGTGTGTAGTGTGTCAGGAAAAGGTGTCTTGGTTATGCATTACCTCTCATACTAAAAATCTGAGATTAAAAAAATACTCTTTTTTCCACCACACAATAATCTTTTAACAATGCAGGCTTTCTTTTTGTTTGTAATGGCTCACTGAAACTTTATGTGACATCAGTCCAATATGACATCAGTCCATGGTTTATGCTAGACAAAATAAGTGTACTCATAAGACACTTCAGATAATTCAAAAAGATTCTCAAGAAAGACAATGATAACTAAAAGCAAATGCAGCTGGAGGAACAAATTTGTGAAAAAGTTTGACATTTTCTATAGTTTTACATAGATAGACATCATCAGATTTCCACACAAGTCTTAAAAATAGAAGAAAAAAAAGCAGCCCAGTTTAACAAAATATTTAATTTTGTTACTGAGTAAAATGTTAAATCTGCAAGGGAAACCTGTGCTTTCAGTATCTGATGTGTCATCCTTGTGCAGCAGTGATTACAACCAAACGTTTAATCAGTTCTGCATTGGTTTTGAGGGACTTTGGCCTATTGCAGTGCTCAGTACACATTTAACTCTGAGATGCTGGTGGGTTTCCTCACATGAACTGTTCACCTCTGGCCACTCCACAACATTTCTGTAGAAGTAAAGTCAGGACTCTGATATTATTTTTTTCTCTTCAAACATTCGTTGGTAAAATAACTAGTTTGCAGACCCAGATCATGACACTACTACCACAATGTTTCATAGTTAAAAATATGGACCTAAATCTCAGAGGAATGTTTCCAGCACCTTGTTGAATCTGTGCCATGAAGAATTAAAGCAGTTCTGATGGAAATAGGGGGTCCAATCTGGTACTAGCAAAGTGTAACTAATGAAGTGATGGTGAGTATATATACTGTATGTGTGCTGAATGAACACAGTGCTCATATACAGTTCTGTGCATCCCAATTATTATTGTAGGGTCTTTATCTTACAATATATTTGTGATTGAATTGAATTGAATTGAACTGAATCCCTCATTTCTTTAGTTTTTCTTCCACGGAGCCAGACTTTCTTGTCTTCAGGCTTTCTGAAACTCTTTCAAAGTCTTTCTTTGGACATTAGCTGCTTTTTCACTCATTTTCAGTCCATTCCTTGTACCTAACCATCTCCAGAGGAATGTTTGTTAAGCCACTTAGCACTGACCTGTGCATGCATAAAAAAGGCACCTAACTAAAGGGATGAACCAGTGTTGTGTTTACACATAGCAGACAACTTAGCAAAGAACCAGTTTTAAATTCTATCTTAAGGCACTTTGTTACTAGCAGCCTGTCACAAAAACAAAACAAAATTTCTTTAGTTGAATCTAAGAAAAATGACAAACATAACACAGTTTGACAGACAGAAAATAATATTTTTGCTCCTTCCTTCTTAAGGAAGGGAAACAGGGAGAAAAGACTGAGGTATGCCAAATCACACAAGAACTGGACTGAAAATCAGTGGCAACAGGTCTTAAAGATTGATGATCCAAATTAGAATTTTTTGGTTAAAATCGTTGTCAATATGTACAGAGGAGGTCAGGAGAGAGGTACAAAAAAGAAAACTATCATCAGATTTTGACACACCATGCAATACCATCTGAAAAGCATCTGATTGGTAACAGCTTCATTTTTCAGCATGACAATGATCCCAAACATACTGCCAATGGAGTAAAAGCACACCTGGATAGAAAAACACACAACGGAACATTTTGAATGTACTTCAAGAAGATTGGAGAACTATTCATGAAGACTACTTAAAGAAATTACAAAAAAGCCTACCTGAGAGAGTTCAGGCTGTCGAAGGATAAAGGTGGACATTGATTTTCAAGCTTGTTATGGCATAGAAACTGAACATTTAACAGTATTCCCTGAAAACCCTCTTTTGTCTGATCATTTCTTAATAACATTTAAATTTACAATAATGGATTACACAGCAGTGGGGAATACATTTCACTACAGTAGATGTCTTACTGAACGTGCTGTAACTAAGTTTAAGGATATAATTCCTCCATTGTTATCTTCAATGCCATGTGACAACACAGTGCAGAGCAGCTACCTAAACTCTACTCCCACAGAGGTCGATTATCTTGTTAATAGTGTTACATCCTCACTGCGTAGGACTCTGGATACTGTCGCTCCTCTTAAACAGAAAGCCTCAAATCAGAAGTGCTTGAGTTCCTGGTAGATAACCCGTAAGCTGGAGAGGAAATGGTGTCTCACTAATTTAGAAGCGTTTCATTTAGCCTGGAAAGAGAGTTTGTTGCTCTATAAAAAAGCCCTGCGTAAAGCTAGGACATCTTACTATTCATCACTGATCGAAGAAAATAAGAACAACCCCAA
>VUQS01004521.1:16129-26959 GCA_015108495.1 Heterochromis multidens
GTGTAAATCATGCTCTATATGAGGGTTGCAGAGAGACTGAAGAAGATTTACCCTCTAATATAGCTCTGCAAGTCATCCTCTTCTTTTAGAATATGTGTGTGTGTGTGTGTGTGTGTGTGTGTGTGTGTGTGTGTGTGTGTGTGTGTGTGTGTGTGTGTGTGTGTGTGTGTGTGTGTGTGTGTGTGTGTGTGTGTGTGTCTTGGGCAGTAGAAAGGCTTTAGAGGGTATAGAAAGAAAAAAATTGACCTTCCCACTTCAGAATCCCACTTAACAAAATCAGAATCAATGCAAAATCTACTGAATCTAGATTGTATTTGTTACTGGAATATGTTAAACTTCTTCTGCATGTTTCCTTTGCTTTTTAAAAAGCTTTAGTACAATAATGCCCCTTTTGGCCCCATTTTTTCAGTCATTTCTGTATAATTTTTATTACATGTTGAATATCTGCTGCAGCAACTACTTTGCACCACTGGAGGCCTCCTCTCCGTTTTTCTTTCTCTGTCTAGTTCCTTGTCTTTCATTATAACCTCATGCTTTTTCCATACATTCCTCTCGCTGAGTTTATGCGTAATTTTCTCATGGATCCTTTTCTCTCTTTCCTCAACCCCTTCCCCTCTCCCTCTCTGTGGCCTCTCTCTCATCTCCTGCTCCACTCTTGCATCAGTCTTTTTCAAACAGCTTGTGTTCAGCTGAACCCCAACTTCAAACATACATTTTAAAAGAACCGAAACTATCTCATGTTAGAAAAAAAAAACCCCTGAGTCTTATTTGCCCAGCACTGCCACACTCCCTCCCTCCCTCCCTCTCTTGATCCAGCCCTCCATCCGTCCCTCCCCATCCAAAATGTTGTTTGTTTATCACCATTGGAGCATTCTTGCTCCAGGTTGTTGCATCAGCATTAGCAGGCTGACTAGCACCGACAAATATGTGTGCGTGCGCATGCGTGCGCAGTGGTGCTGTTGGTTCATTTGTGATTTCACAGGGAATTAGTTCATCCCTGTGGCTGATCCCAGGAGCCAGTTGATGGCTGTAGACTATTGCAGCCTTACAGCAAGGCAACATGGAGGAAGCATATAATATAAGTTACCTCAACGTCTTTGTGCATAGGACTAACTTTAAAGGCTTTACTTCTCGCAGCAGAAGACTGATCCCTCCTTCTATCCATTCACCCATCCCTCCATCTCTCCCTCCCTCTTTCTGCTCTCTCCCGTTGTAGACTGCACATACAAGGCCTTTAAATAATTTCACAGAGAAGTCTTCAAGACCGGCTGAATGGCAACCTAGGGCTCAGTGAAATTTAACCCTTTCACCACACAGTAGTTTATACCTTCTTAAGGATACTCCCAATAGGTTAAGTCTTCATCTTGTGCATGTCCCTTTATGTCTGTTTGGCTGGCTGTTTTAAACCAGGTCTGATGTAATCTGTGGGAAAAACAGCTTTCTAGTGACAGAGTATCTGTCTGAAGATCCCCAGGCTTTATCTGTAAAAGAAATCTGTCAGCTGAGAGCTATCTAAGTGACAAAGTCTGAAAAAAGAGGATGATCCTTACTGAAGAGTTTATACAGATCAGAGGTTAGGTTTCTCTGTGGCTGAGTGTTACTTGGAAAATTTCATAATTTCACATTTTTTCACTGTTTTTGGTGAAGAGTTTTCCCCACTTTCTTATACAGCATTTACTGAGGTGTTGAAAATGCTGACTGTTCCACTGGATGCAATCGTTTCAGTCAAAGGTATATTATGAGTTATATTACAGAACTTTTTTTGTTTATATATAGTTTGAGGTGATACAGATGGAGAAACACAACAAATGAAGTTATACCTAACAAGAGTTCCAACTCTTTTTATATTGCAAACAAGCCGCAAAGTACACAAACCAAACAAACACTGTATTCCTCAAACTGCAGTTTTGTGTGGAGGTATTTCAAAAAGTAGCATAAAAGTAACACTCGCCCACTAAACACTCCAAACTAAGATCATGTGGAACAGCTATATATGGCAGAGGGCTACTGTAGCATCAATAGTCGAGCTGTACTTTGCACCATCTCACCTGCCAAGTGTAGGTTGCTTTGGAATTGGGTGCTGGGATTTGGCTTTGCCTTGGCTCCCACTGATGTATATACATATGAAGAAGGTTGGTGGATGGAGCTGAGCTCACAGCTTGATTCCTGTTAATGCAGATGGCTGCTTCGGCTGGCGTATGGGTAGGGTTTATGTGTAAAGCCAATGAATATTTATGTGTTTAAAGCACATTTGTGGTGGGAGGCTCCTGTGGATATGAGAAGAAGAATTTCCCTCAGAGCCTTAGTGAGTGTCAGGGGCCTGTAATGGGCATTGGAGTGTGGCTTAGAGGGATGAGGATTCCTATTCACCTGGCTTTATGGCTTAAAATTTCTTTGTCTTTATCACTAAAACTTGAACATGAATGTATATTGTATAAGTGTGAGTGGGAAGCCTTCCTTTATTGTAGAATTTTGAAACTACTTATGATATTGTACAGAAATTTGAGGTTGAGGAGAAAAGTAACAACAGAATAACAAAAGCTTAGGTCACAATATTACTAATGTGAACATATTTTATTGCGGCAGGTCACCATAAATCCTTTGTTTTTTTTAGCTAAAAAGGTATGTAAATAAGTTCATATACGATACTTGAATCACAGAAAATTGTCTTCAGTTTCAACTTGTGTTTGGGTTCTTTATTTACAGATGGTAAAATAAGTCCTTTAAAAGTCTTTAAAAAAAGCTTTTAAGATCTTAAAATAATTATTTTAAGATTGTAAACCTCAAGGTGTTTTTAAATCCCTGAAATTGACACTACCACACAGGAAATGTTGCAATAATTTTCAGGGTGGATTCGTGCAGACTTAGACAGCAATAATATAGTGTACTCAACTCCCTTAGTACTTCTGTATTGAGCATGTAGTGTAGACAGTACAAGGCCACCACTAATCAAATTCTCTCTTTTTCTCTCCCCCATGCCATCGTCTCTGGTGCATCTCCAACATCAGGTAAGAAATTGTTTTATCATTCTACCAATCAATAGTAATATGGCCCATAGCTAGCTACACACTGGCACTGTCTACACTCAAAGATTTAGATACGTGCAAATAGCAGCAGAGATATTTTACTTCAGACACCAACAATATTATCACAGCTCGGGTGGAGTAGCACAGTAAATCCACCTCTAGTTCTTTGTTTGGATCTTTTATCAAGACTGATACTTCCCATGTAATGAAAGCTATTTGGCAAGAGCTGTTGCTGTGTGGTGTGCTAGGAGGGAGCTAAAGATGCTCTGGCTAATGGTGAAAACAGCTCAGTGCCTGGCTCAGGCTGCTTTAGTGCTGCTGCCGTTGTGTGGTGTGTCTCCACAGTCTCCAGCTCTCCTGTGACAGCTCCCCCCGGTTTATGACAAATGGTGGGGCACTGAGCAGGCTAACAGGGAGGTAATGCCTGTTGGTTCATTAGTAGGCCAGGTCAGTGTGGGCCCAGGACCAGACTTTGGCTACTCTATGCTCCTTGTACCAAGGCTGATGGACAGATATACCGGCCTTTAATGTATGCACAAATAAATGCATGCATACTTTCATCCATGGATGCAAAAATACATCACTGAAATTGCAGAATACATTACTGCAACTGAAAAAAATAATTGTGTGACCTGTTGATTTTTTTGAGTACTCTGTTAATTGTGAAGTCATGTATCAGTTCCTAAATAAGCCCTTACCTGTGTCCCATGACCTTGGCCCAAAGGTCTGAGATGAAAAGTCTTTCTAGGGATTAGCTGGCAGTGGAGATGATTATACATTTAACTTCACCACTTTTTTGTCCAAGTTTTCTTTACTGACAGCTGTAAACATTAACACTCATTATTGCTTGCAATCAGCAGGAAGGCTCCACACAATCTCTTTCCATCCTTTCTGTCCTTCATTTGCTCAGTTGCAGCCCTCACTCCAGACCCTTTCTTTTTTATTGTAGTCACTCACACACTCTCTCTCCATCGTAACTAAAAGCTCTCTGAGGGCCACAGCCCAAACTGCTGGCCCTGTCTGTCTATTAATAAATGGCATTAACCACCTGGCCCTTCAGGGACAATTCATTTTAAAGATGAACTACCTTAAAGTACAACACAATGCCGTCTCATTTTTACTGCTTCCTCATTACTGCTCAGGGCGGCTCAGGACTCATCACTGACCCTCCTTCTCTGCCCCCTTTTCCCAGCACCCCACTATTTTTTCAGCCTACTTTAACCACTCCTTTCCCCCACTGTTCTTATGAGCAGAAAGCGACCAGAGCATTCTTACCTAAATCAATAGTAGTACAAGAAAAATGATTATGATCACAATAGCAAGAAAGTTGCCTTTTCTCTAGATGGATTTCTAATTTTGCTAAACTCCCATCGACTCAGTGGTTTGGCCTTTGAATAGCCAGTCCCAATTCCCAGCTCTGTAAATGCACTTAAAGCAATTGTGATGATAAATCTATGCACTCATGTCAAATGTTTTATACTTATATAATTACCATAATAATCAAGTTTATTGTAGAGTGGCATGCCATGCAGTACCATGGGCGTTTCATTCGTAGCAATTACTGTTATAAACGTGCTACAGTGACTGTGAATCTGCAATAAGCTGCCCGGGCCAATTTACTGTGATCCATGACAATGTGGTACACTGCTGGCCTGCTAAATCATTTACAGCATAATGTATAGAGCCTGTTCTTGGCTTTAATTGCTCACACTCTAAATAAGCTCCAATATCATCCTTACAATTTCCACAGTTGACAGCTAATATCAGGATCAAAGAACTCAGTACAGTTAAAAAGACAAAAAAAAAAGAAAAGAAACAACACAAGCATTTGATTGGCCTCTCTTTCTCATTTACGGTACACTATTTTTAAAGGGTTTTTCTCCTTATTACTTTTTTTTTTGTTTTGTTTTTGTAAAAGATGAATCAGAATGCTTGGAATCATTGCACACGTCTTCCCTTGTGTCTGAATGTCAAAATATTTGTTCCGGGTTTGTTTTAGAACCCTGGCAAACGGGTGAAGGGAAGGTTTGAAGTTGTAGAGGAACAGCCTCATTACACTCACCAAGCTGCACAGTTATTCTGTATGAAGTGGAGATAAAAGCAAGAGAAAAGCTGAGAGCAAGAAGAAATAAAGAACATGGGAAAAAAAGAATGTGGAAAAAAAAAAGATGAAGCTTGGAGGAGTGTGGAAAGAAAAGGTTGGATCAAAAGGATAAGGGGGAGGAAGGAAGGAAAGCACCATGTGTTTCTAAAAAAGAAGCAAAATACAAAGAGAAAGAGATCAAATTATTGCAAGAGATAGTGACTCCACCGGTATGACTGGTTTATCAGCTGAGCTTAATGGTTTAAAGTCTCTGTCTCTCAGTCTTTCTCTCTGAAGTCCTAAAGACAATTTCAAATTACTCCATGCTGATATGGCTAATGTTAATTAAAAGCTGAATGCTTTAGCCCTTATTGTGTGCTAGTGTTTGAAGCATCAGACCCATTTTCTTTATTCTTTCCCTTCGCATTTAATGTGGCCTCAATATATTTGCATATACATATGCTGAGTATATACATATAAACACTTACAGCATAAAGGGAGTATACTTATTTTGTTTCTTGTTTTGTCTTCTTTTTTTATTTGTTAATGATGGAATTTAATTGCAGGCAATTTGCGCTGTGAATTGCAACCTATGGCATGTGACCAATGTGTTCAATTTCAGCCATGACAGTAGTGCCTACATCAGGTTCTGTGTCATCATGAATACATGACAATATGGCTTTTGACTTCTTTTCTTTTTTTCAGGAAAAAAACAGCTTCTAATAAAAACAGAATGATGTGAAACAGCCGGTGATGTCTAACAGTCTAATAAATTGAGCTTTTTCCAGAGCACATGCTTTTCAAGTCAACGATATTTTAATGATAAAGGAAATTTAATGTATCTTTAAAATACATCTTTATTCTGCCAGCTGACCTCCTCAAAAGACAATAAGAGAACTATTCAATGGATATCCATTCATGAGGGTTTACTCTGCACATGAACACTAATTCTCACGTTTGTCTGTGTCTGTGTATGTGTGTTTATCGATGGTAAATGACTACTATTTTCACACCTCTGGGTTTTAGTCGTTGCACTGTGTTCAGTACAATGAACGCATCAGCCTAACATGCCTTTGAAGAGTAGTTCAGAGGCAGCAGCATGCACATGCTTTAAGCTCGCTAAAGTAAATTCCTCTACCTGAAACAGCCACATACCCATGCTTTTAGATAGGAATTCATGCAAAGTGATCAAAAAGACCATAAGCTCCAATGCATGAGGATAGGCATACACATACATTCACACACACACACAGAAACACACTTACATGCTTTCCCCAGGTAGGTGGGTTCAATCTAGACACAGTCCCGACATTCTTCAAAGACTAGGCTCCACTGGTTCTCTTTCATTCTTGTCTTGTCTCTCTGTTCAAGGAGACAGATGTAGTGTATAGTTCTGTTGAACTACTGAGTCGAAGAGAATCACACTGTTTTTGTACTGAGATGCGTCAATCACAATCCCTCAATAAGCCATCTGGCATCTTCTTGGCTATGGCTACTGTTTATGGCCAGCATAATTATATTACGATTGCATGACTGATTGTTTGGCAAGGAAAAAAGCGTGTTGTTTTCTAGTTGTCTAAAACCATTCTAACCAGAGTGAGCCAACTAGAAAAAACCATGGTAGTGAACACAAAGCCACTAAAACAGCACAAAAATTGCTTTTATAATGTTCTAATGGCATGTTTTTTCAAAAATGTTACCATGTATGTGTGACCCACTAAAAACTGCATTTGAAGCTGTGCATCATAGATGAGAAGGGATAATCTGGCACTTCGAAAAGCTACCAGTGCTAGTATAGCTTCTATAGCTGCCTGTCTTGACATTCTATCATGTTTGTATCCTCCCACATTGAATATGCAACAAAATTGCTCCCCTAGCAGATGAAATGGCATCCAGTTGACTCTCATATCCTCCACATGCATGATGTGAAGGTTCCTCATAGTGAGTGTGTATGTGTGATGAGGGGGTTGTATCAACCCCTGGGATCTGGTCTGTGATGAAACATTCAAGAGGAGTTGCTAGAGGAGTGTATTCAACTCACAGCTGTAAAATGAAGCTCTGGAAAAGCAATCTCCACTAACGGAAACCTTTTGCTTTCATTACCAGTGACGGTCTGTGCATCAAAGGCTGTATTTGTTATTTTTTTATTCTTCGACAGTGGGAGGGTCTGAATGGTCATTTGCATACCTTATGCTGTGTATGCAAAGTGCTGGATGAAAACATTACTGGATTCTTTTATTTCATTCTGAACCTATCATACATTATAAAGTATGGCACTTGTACAGTTGCTCATCCCACACATATTAAATGAAGATAAATAGATTGCATTAATTGTACAGTATCGGTGCTAAATCCACTGATTAATGCAACTGTTTGCTGATTCAGACCTTGCCATGATTTATGAGCACTTTTACAGCTGATAATTTTCAGCATACACATTGTTCATTGTAAGTGTGTTTCCAAAAGCGTGTGAGGGAACATTCAGCATTTGTTTAGCTAATCAGGCAAATTAATGTCATAAAGCAAGCCAGAGGCAATGTGGGGTTGGGTGGGGTGTTATGGGGGTGGTAGTGGCAAAGTACAGCACAGAAGAAAACCCACTGAGTAAAGAGTCTCGCCTTAAGGGAATACACAAGCTCACTCCACCCATGTCCCATGCAACATTTGCGCAATTAAACATTGACTGATGACCTGACTGATCGAGGTTACCGGGCCAAGGTGAAGCCACATGAACAGTGTCACATTGCTTTAGGGTTCCAGTCACATAGGTGTGCATCTGTATGAGTCTAAAGTGCACTAATGCACTCTCTACATTAAAAGTGTCAACATTACTTTGCCCTTGCTTGTGTTCTTCTGTTAACTGACGTCTTGTGGTCATAGAGCAAGTGTAGCTGTCATCTTTGCTTTTTTTGATACAAAACATGCTTAAATTTCTTTTGTACAAGGAAAGTAACACCACTCTTCTGTTTCATGTTAGCCTTTTACCAATAAAAGTGTCTTGGGGGAGGCTGGGATGGATGGAAGGATACAAAGCAAGATTTTAAACCCCTGTACATGAAATGCATTGTTTATATATTACTAGCTTTTGTTTTGGAGAAGGGCAGATATGCCAGAACACTGATGCACGGCATTTATGATTAAAAAGTCTTCTGGTGTCCATATCAGTTGACTCTTCAGTTTAACAATGCTAAGCTTGTGGGCGATGGTTCATATGACTGTGTCACATTCTGACACTGACAAATGACCTACTTTTGTGTTTCGGTGGTATGACTCGTACTGTATATGTAGAGCTGTAAAGAACTGTTTCAGGCATAGAAAATGTGTAGTTTAGAAAGGGGAATGATACAGATTTTTCTCAAAATAGGGCTTTTATTTACTTTTATTTCAGAAGGTAACTAGCCTTTCTTTGAAGCAAGCAGGCTTTTATTAGAGGCAGACTTTTATCTCTGGTTACCTCTGTTCAGTGAGTATAATTGATAATGTTGAAGTCTGAAGCCTTGTTAGAATCTGCTCCTGTTTGGACTGGACAGAAACCCTTCATTTCGTAATATGGCTCTTATTGTGAAACATTTGCAGATATACCTTATGCAAGAACAGCTGTACAGGATTGTTCTTTTTCACAGCTTTTTTGGCCTGGCTTCTTGATTTGAGGAAGTATGGCACTTCAGGAACCAAAAGCTCCTTCTAATTCCAACTATAGTAGGCTAAATTAGAAAACAATGCACATGATAAGAACGGGAATAACAGTGAGATACTGAAAGTAGATGTTCTTATAAATTTGTGAATGTATGTGGAGGTGATGAACATATGTGTTTGCCCATTTTGAGCATGTCTTTTTTTTTTTTTTTTTGTCTTCTGCCTGGACACTCTCCCGGTCCCAAAGGAGAAATGTAGGTTAATCAGACATGTTGCTCTGAATTAGAGTTTCACAATGTGTCACCACCACCTTCCTCCCTGCTTTTCTCAGCCTGCCATCCTCCATTCTGTGACTTTTAGAGACCAAGTTGCTCAGCAGTAATGGAGATAACTGCTGTGTAATAGACTTTTTTTGTCGTATCCACTGGTGTCAAAACAGCGTGTGTTCCCTGTGACATGGATATTGATTCCTGATTGGGCTTGCTCACTAGAGAGGTTAGAGAGATGAGGAGAGAGATGGAAGGCCAGCCCCAGGGCTAATGGGCCAGAAGGGGAGGGCTGAATGTTAGGGCCAGAAGAGAGTTCTTCAAAAACAGTTCCTTGAAGCTGCACTATCCTTTAGGTAAATTACTTATTTCATTAAAATGATTTACTGGAATTCCCTTCTTCTATCCATCTCTCATTGCCTCACTTTTTTGCTCTCTATTGCTCTCCACTGTGCTCTCCCATGCTATTTTATTTTCTCCTGTTTCCCCTCCCACCCTGCTACCATATTTCTATCTACTAGCCTATCAGAGAGTGGGTCATAACTCAGGTCAGGTCTATAAAATCATCAGAATGGCAGCATGTGTGGACCTTGCATTATAGGGTAAGCCTGGACTTCATTACCACAATTAAGCTGAGGTGCTGGTGGCCGGCTTAATGGGTGACTGCTCAACCCATTTGCTACTGTGTGTTTCTTTTACCGCCAAATGATTGGAAACCACAAAATGCTGCAAGCCTCCATTAGACAGCCTGTTCTAAAACTCTCAGTTAGTGCTGCCATGTTCACTGCCAAAAACTAGCACCAAAGAATCTTTGCAGTAGAGGACACAAGAGCCAAATTGATATGTAACAAAATGTTGCTGCTAGAAAAAAAGAAGCAAGCTGAAAATTGTAGTCAGCAGGGTTTGTTTGGGGGTGGGGAAAGTGGGGGTCTGGATTTGGTTTCCGAAAGTTTTAGAGACAATAGACAAGATAAATAAATAAATAAACACAGCTAAGCCTAATCTAATACTGTATGTGAAAGCCTGTCAGAGGAATGGGGGCTCAGGGGGGAATTTTGTGCATGTGAAAGGCCAATGGAGGATTAGCATGAAAGGCCAGACAGGGAGAGAGGGAGCGCAACATAATAAAAGCAGTGCAGCTGTTCAAAAGAGGACAAGAGGGAAAGACAAAACAGAAGGAAGGAATGGGAGAGAAAACCTCAGAAAGTGAGAGTGATACTGTAGGAAGACAAGACTGTGTTTTTTTAGGAACTAAAGATTTATTGAGTGGCAGAAGAACATAAGCAAAGAGACAGTGAATTCAAGACAGGAATGGACATGGGTGATCATTTCAAAAAACCTAAGTGGAAGCACTTTTGTCCCTGTCATTTTAATTTGGAATTGAGCAACATGTCTCAGTTTAGATGATGGAGCGTGAATGATTAGATAAGCACACAAATGCTCCCCCTGCCTGGAGGCAGAGATGGTTTCTTGTACCTGGTCTGAGCTGTGTGAATGAGTAGTAAGAGTCAATGGTTGACCTCCCTGCTGCTAGGTTCCTTCATTAATTCATAGACCAGTGGACCTGGGTGCTTTCAGTGCACCAGGTGTAGCCTTGAACGATGCCCGTTAAAAAAAGACCTCATTTCCATTCTGGGGACTTAAAGCACTTAGGCTTGTTATGCCCTGGAGGGCAGTATGGTGCTGTATGGAGTAAAGCAAGCAAATCAGTGTGTGAACCAAGCCACTTTGGTTTTTGTTACTGACTAGCTGTGACTTTTAGGACTGGCTGCGAGGCTGTTTTGTTAAATTCATCAGGGCGGTCTGGCAGATCTGACAC
>VUQS01004521.1:26979-47210 GCA_015108495.1 Heterochromis multidens
CGGCCCCCCCCCCACCCCCCCACCCCCCCCCCCCCCCCCCTCAGAACCCCCCCCCCCCCCCCCCCACACACACACACACACACACACACACAAACACACACACACATAGATCGTAGCATTAATATGCACCAGCAGTATTTCCCCTATCCTCTTTAGTACCTAATCAGACGTTATTCAGATTTGCACAGCTGTAGTTCATGTATTATGCAGCATTAATTGGTACTTCAGTAGTCATTAATAAAGTGTTGGCTGGCCTCTGAATAAGCGATGATGCAGGAAGATGATGAGGTGTGTGAGAGACAGAGGGCACGGAACATAGCCTGTCATCTCCTACAATCTATGTCCTTCAAATGGTTATTTATTTCCTTATCATGTGCCATATTATGATGTCAACGAGGACAATGGCATCAAACATAGTTGTAGCAGTGGCAGCTTGGGAGACCCAACTTTCAGTTTAAAAAGTTTTTGAGGTTTGCAGGGGGCCCTGAGTGCCCTCTGTTGAAAATTCTATTGAAATATTTGTTTGCACGGCTCAGTGGCATTTAATCTCCTGTTGTTCATCAGTTTCTGCTTGATTTATTTCTTCACCTTCGCCTATTTATTGAATTTAATTACACCTCAAATCCCAATGCAAACCTGCTGCTGTTAAGGGCTCAGGGAGGCAGAGATGGAAGGAGGAAAGGGGAGGAGAGTGGGGGGCAGTGTGGGGAATAAACCATGACTCAGACAAATCAAACAAATAACCTCCCCCTTCCAGAGACATATAATATGTGCCCTATTTTTATTAAAGCAAGCTCACATGTAGGCAAACACACTCATGTACACACAGACACAAATTAGCAGTGGAGGTCAGTAAATCAGCCTAAAAAGCGTCTAGTAAGACATACATCCTCGAAAATCCTGGCAAATAATCTGCAGTCTGTCTGCGGCCTCACCAACCACATAAAATATCAGCCAGTTAATTAGACGGTAATTGTGCAATGTGCTCTCCTTTTTATGCGCCATGCATTAGCTATAAAGAGGCCAGTGTGAGGATGACTGGGAGAGGGGGACACTGGGGTTTGAGCTGTAACATCAGCCCATTTCAGGGCTACAGTATGACCAGAGGTCATATATATTTCTTTTTTCAAGGGAAGTAGCAGAGCCAAACTCTTAGCTGTATTTCTCTGAAAGGTTTTATGAAAGAGGCAGTCACCTTAACTGCCTGCATGTCTTTCACTCTTAACTGCTATATCAATCTAAGATAATGAGCTATAGTTTACTGCAATTGATATTTTAAATGTGTTGTTTCTTTTCTAATATCAAGTTTACTTCCAGTAAAATGAATTTGCAGGTCAAGAAAGATTCAAGGTTTTCTTGTTGTGATCTGTTTGAACATGTTAATAGAAGACATTAAGTGGGAAAGTTTTACTTACAAAGAACTATTAAAAACTGTGGTGTTACCAGCACAGACACAGAATTGAAGACTGAAGTATCATTAGAGTAGATCATGTTCACCTCTAAACCTTCACTCTGGATGACTTTGTGCTTGTAGAAGCACAAAACTTCCAGACAAGATTCTTTGTACATATTTGCTGAATACAGCAGAGAGCAAGGCTGAGACGATACAGCAGAGACTATGAAGCAGACTGTTGGATTAATTGTGCTCACTCCACTGGTGATTGAATGAGTGTGGACAAGGTCATCAAGTTCACATACTGTATTAGAGAAGGGACATGCATTATGCTTTCCATCTCAGGAATGTAAAGGGCCGTTTCAATGATTTGTGTGTGTGTATGTGTATAGGTGTGTGTGTGTGTGTGTGTGTGTGTGTGTGTATGGTTGTTACATGCTGGAGCTAAATTAAAGTTGATGTAGATAGAGCATGTGTACTATGCCTGTGTGACATCTCACTCTGTGGGTTTATGTGTGATTTTCTGCTTATGTGCTTATGTATCCTGAGGTTAGTGTTATGTGCTGTGTCTGTGAGTGTGTTTTGTGTATGTGTGTGTATCTGAGCCACAGGACTATGTGTGTGTATGTGTGAGTCATTGCTGTGTGCTGCCATGCTGCGGGGCCAGCAGCACACAGCAGCAAGACAGAGATGTGACAGTGATGGCTCCTTAGCCCCGGGCCACAGCTGGGAGGCCTGAGACACACCCACGCTACTGACCTTCACTGTCACCACTGCAGGAAAGACACACACTCACAAACACATACACATCACAGACATGCACACAGTAGCACTAACATGGGTCCATGTTCTTGCAGCCATAGCAGGGAGCAGTATGTGGCCAAAATTACATGTGGTGAACACATGGGCACACACCACATGCACACACGCATTCTCATGCACACACATTCAGCTCGTTTTCCACCTACACTCTGTGCTTTTTCTACTGTTTTCCCCTTCTCTCAGTGAGTCAGAGCTTATCAGGCAGGGCACAATGAATCACCACATTGTGAGTAAGCTGCTTTCTGCATCCAGTTCTGTCTCTCAGACCAACTCTGTATACTCATACTTCATTATCATCCATACCCCCACCCCATCCCCTCTAACCCAACCATTTCATCTCAAATGCTCACTGTCTTTCTTATGGTGGGGCTTATTCCTTTTTGAACGGCATCCTAAGCTAATTGTTCTTCTTACATTTTATATATAAGAAATGGCACCTGCATCATTACCTATTGTGGTGATGATAGTAAAAAATAAGATAACTGACTTAAGGATGCTGGGCTTAGGTCTATGCAAGGTTATAATGACTCTCCTTGGCCTCCTGACTTCTCTATTAATATTTATGCTTGGGGTGGTGAGCCTACAGGACATCATGTTCTGTGCTTGGTTTCTCTGTCAGATCAGTTGTCAGACTGAAGCATGATGTGCATAAGTATGCATCGGGCAGATGGGGAAAATTATAAATTTAACTCACAGCTATAGCCATGGACTTCTGAACCCACAAGCTTCAAAATCTCAAAAGTCTCACAGTTCATGTCTATTTTATGAAAACTTGTTGTCTTTATTGTTGTTAATTGGCACTTCATATACAATATTATCATCGTATGTATTCTCTATTTGTAATAAGAGATTAGAGGGAGTGGCATTCATACTGGGAAACCTTGGCACATGTAATTTACATTCAGTATGCTTCATGTTGCTTTAAACTACATCTCAATCAATAGTTCAGCCTAATTTTTTATTGAAACTTATAGTCCTCATAGCCCAGTCTAATTTTTTGCCCTTACCCTTATTCAGTATGTACATTTGTGCTCAGATACATACACAATTGGTTGATTTTCCTGGCATAGACTTGGCTTTTAAGTGTAGTCCACACATTTTCAATAGGGTTGAGGTCGGGCCTTTGGGAAGGTCATTCTAGAAGCTTAATGTTAGCCTGCTTTATCCATTCCAAAACCACTTCTGATGTGTGTATGGGATCATTGTCCTGTTTGAACACCCAATTGTGTCCAAGTTTCAACTGTCTAGATGTTGATTTGTGGTTAGGTTGAAGAATTTGGAGGTAGTCCTCCTTCTTCATTACTCCATCCACTTTGAGCAATGTACCAGAATCACTGGAAGCAACACAGCCCCAGAGCATGATGCTACCACCACCATGCTTAACAGCTGGTACAGTGTACTTAAGTTTGAAAGTCTCACCTTTACTCCTCTAACCATATCCTTGTCATTGTGGCCAAATAGCTCAATCTTTGTCTCGTCTGACCATTAAACTTTTCTCCACAAGGCATTTACCTTGTCCGTGTGGGCAGCTGCAAATTTCAGTCAAGCTTAAAGGTGTCGATTTTGGAGCAGGGGCTTCTTTCTTGGTTGTTACCCTCTCAGTCTATGGTGATATAAAACTCACTTCACTGTGGACAGTGATGCTGGTGTTCCAGCAGTTTCCAGTTCATGGCAGGCTTGAGTCTTGGTGGTTCCTGGGTTGTTCCTGGACTGCCTAACCAATTTCCTCTCATCTAAGGGTGACAGTTAGGGTCTTCTTCCAGATAGCAAAATGGTGACACATCTGAATAACTTGTACTTCTCTACAAGTTATTTGAACTGGTGGTCTTGAAATTTGGAGTTGTTTAGAAATGGCTTCAAGAGACCTTCCCAACTTGTGTAAATCTAAAGTTCTCCTTCTTAGATCTGCAATGAGTTCCTTGGACTTTCCCATTCTTCTAAGTATTGGTCAATCCAATGAGTGCTGTCAAACAAATGCTTTTTATACTGGCAGAGAGAAGCTACTAGTTGTAGCCAATCATGATCACTAAAGAGAAGTTAATAGGCCTTGGCCTTGTCAAGTTAAAACACACTGTAGAACCTTCAAGATTTAAGTGAGTATATTTGAGTCTGTATGTATAATTTTCTGTGGATTTAAGAAAATCCAAAATAAATTCAACATGTGTACCCAGTTGTTTTTTTTAAGTCATTAAAGATGTATGCTGTACAATCATTGCACCCTAGAAAAAAAAAACAATAATTTAAAGCCCCAATTTACCATGACATTGATGCCCATGATGAGTCTATGTAAACTTCTGACCACAACTGTATATATGGCAGTATTTACAAATTCCAGTAAAATACCAAATTGTTACGCAGCCCATTCTCTACAGCATTGAATCCTTTTTAGCTTTACTGTTAATGTGTTGTGGTAGTGTCACAGTATACTAAGAAGCATGCTAACAAGTGTTTTTTTATGGTTAGTTAGTCTGTTATGCACTGCAGGGAAATATCTTTGATGGTACACAGAAGAACAGAGGAGGATCAGCGATAATAGGGCACAGGAGAGGAGAACAGGTTTTAATGGGGCAGAAAGGAGGAGATTTGTTTGTTTGTGTATCTTAACCACAACAGTGGCTTCAGTCCTCCTGTATTCTCCTTGATCCACCATAACAAAACAAAATACACAAATATGGGAGACAAGTGTATTTTTTTTTAAATCCTTTTTTGTATGTGTGTTTGCAGAGGCTATGTGTGAGTACATGTCACTCATTGATCAAAAAAGATGCATTTCAGTGACCTGCAAAACTTTACTGCCCTCAAACAGGGAAACCTTTGTGATGTAATTGCCACTTTTCAATGCAAATCAACATATATTGTCCATGAATATTGAATCAAGTGATAATTTTGATTGCACTTCATGTTAGTATTATCTCGAGAGGATCCTTGAAATGGCTAGAGCTGCAGTAAAAATACAAATTCATTACCCCAATTCAGTGGAGGATTTTTCTTGTTATTTGGAAAATAAAGTATTGTGGACTTTATTTATAATGGACTAGTGGACTACACAGTAGTGCACACTACAACAGTGTTTATCAGGTCAACATACCCCTAGTAGATCTTTCTATGACATCTGATTTACACACACTGTGAAGAGCCTTTTGGTGCTGTCTTCTTTCCTGCACATGTTTAAGGGAGAGAGCAGTTTGTTTGTGTGCAATTGGAAATATGGTGCAAAAGTACACATGACTTACTATGATTGCATGTGTATTGCAAGTCCATACAGCGCCCAGTTTAGTGGTTGCAGTGAGCTGAAAAGGTGGAAAGGCCATCTGACATTTTTTTTTAACTCTGGTGGATTAGGGGCATGCTGTGTTTTGAGGTAACTCTTTAGTGGTGTATTCTGATTTTCTTTGTGACATTTAAAGCACCAATGTTTGGAGTAAAGCTTCAGTCATTCACAGAGCATTGAGCAATGAGGGTGGGGTGAGCTTGTTGTTTGTGTATCCCTGCTGTAATGATAATGATGTGATGAATGGAGAGAGAGAGAGAGAGAGAGAGAGATAAAAGAGAGAGAGATTTCAAGGCTAATGCCTGGGGGGATGTCAGACAAACCTGTATATGTGTAATAACCACGGAGGTTAAAATGCTACACCGGCACTAGAGATGGCTGCCAAATATTTTGACATCCACTCTACCTCCTCCGCGCAGCTGCTGCTGAGGTTGAGGAAGAGAGGGATGATTTACAGCGGAGAGAGAGAGAGAGATGGATTAATGTGAGTAAGAGGAGGGAGAGACTAGAATGTGAAAGAGTGTGGGCAACAGAGGTGTTGATGTACAGTCAGTAAGAGAGATAGGAAGAGAAAGAAAGAGAAAGCTGCCTGTTTGCCTGCCTGCAATGCCTGCCTGTCTGTCTCCCTTGATTTCTTTCTCCCAGCGCTCTTTGCCTGAGGATGCGTCCATAGTGCTATTTGTTTCAAGGTTGTTCTAAATGTGACTGATGTAGCCAACATGTTGTTTGCTTTGCTTTCCTTCACTATGACTGCATGCAAAGAAACCATCATACAGTAGTAAATATTGCAGAAACACGGTTCAAATGATGTAGATGGACATTTCAAACAGGGCTAACCTCATACCGGAGTGACTGCTTACTGGCGTTTTCAGATTTTCTTTGTGACATGCAAAGTACCAGTCTACAATCCCTAGTTATGCATTGCAAGATAGGTTACTTGATACACCATGTTTATTTCCAAATGAATTAGGAGGGAAATTACTTTGCAGGAGATAGGATATTGTGTTTGCCTGTGTATGCGTGTGTGCAGTTTCTCCATAACCCCCCCAGGGGCTGTATGTATAGATCTGTCTCTCATCTTCTTTTTATTCTGCCATGTATGGATAAATAACTTCTGTTCTCTTTAGATTAGCCGTGACCTTTCCACCCCCTCTGTATGCACTGAGCAGGCCCTTACAACTCTTATCCCATGATTGCATTGTGAATCCTTCACAGTAACAAATGTCAACTTCATTGATTGGCCATCTTCGCCCAAAATAACAGACATCTAAAATAAGGGGGTGGGTGGTGTGCTGCAGCCATGGGTCCCCGGGCTGTGCTGAGCACGTATGTCGTGAGAGATTGCAGAGAAAATAGAAAACCTTACTCATTAACTTCAAGTCCACAGCCCCAAGATTTCATGGATTAATCAATGCTAACCTACTTTATCAAAGACACTTATCTTCCACATACAGAAATCTATGCATGTCCCTGGCCAACAGGTCGATAGCAGGAAATATTTCACATTGCCCACCCTTTTTCCATCGCTAATTCTCCTTCCCTCTCCTTCTCTCTTTGCTTCCTTTCTTCTTTTCTCTGTCTTGTTCTGTCACTACATCTGTGTCTCTTCTTTTGCCTAAATGTCCTTGGGATTGGAGTGTGCGTGGAGAAGGGAGGCCCATATCAGATAACTTATTGGTTCATTTTGCCCATCTCTTTCCAATAATGTGTAACATTACCAGTGTTATTAGATAGGAGATTAATGGTGCTTGGCCTGCTCCTCCTCTTCAGGATGGGACATAGAGGAGAAAAGATAAAGGATAGAGAGGGAGAGAGAATGAGAGAGCGAGAAAAGAGGGAGGGAGTTAGGTGAACAGAGAAGGAGAGGGTGAATGAGAATGAGTGAATCCTCTGACTCTGGAGGCTTTAATGTCTGACTTAGCCCTGTAGTTAGAGGGTCATTTCGTGGAGTTGACTGACAGACAGCAGTGCCAAGAACTTCTCTATCTGCTCCAACTTTAGCCCTACACCCCCATACCTCCTTTGCCTTCATTCTCCTCCCTTTCTATCCATCTCTCCATCTTCCTGAGTACCACCGTTCAGCAGCCTTTGATCCGCCTCCTTCACATCAATCAGTCCAGACAGCAAAGAGAAGAGAAAGAGAGGAGAAGGATGACTTGTCTTCTAATGCTTTAGGTGCTGTTATTGCCATGCCAGTCTAATGCCATGTTAATATATGCACTTTTTTATGTATTTATTAAACTTGTATACTCCCCTTCTGTGCTCCTGTTTTCCCTTCTGCTCCCTCTAAGGCCCAAATAGGCAGTAGGCAGGGGGCTGTCAAGTTGTTTGTTTTTCCCATGGTCAAAATGCTGTAAACACTGCTGATGTTAACTAGAGTGAATGTGGATGCCTCCTTATCATACTGCCTTTTAAATCTGCATGGATTTCCAGTCTCTCTGTATTTCGGCTGTCTTTATATTTGCTTACTGTTTATTTCTTTTTTCCTTCCTTCCTTCCCTCCTCCTCCCTTCTCTCCTTTTCCCCTGCTCCCCTCTCTGCTTCCATTTTCTGTTGTATGGAGTAATAACTTGCTCATTATTGGATGTAAGAAATATCTACTAAGAGATTATGCCAGATATAAAAAGCTCACAGGTGATGGGAGTCAGAACCTCTCTGCATCCCTAATGAGGCCTGGGGATTGCAAAGCATGCTCTGCAGAGAGCCAGCATCCTCCACGACTAGCCCCGCACAGAGGCCTAACTCAGCTCTGCGAGAAACATCCCAGCCCAGCTCATCTCAACCTAGCTCAACTTGCACTCTGCTTGACCTTGGTCTGTGTAATTAATGTATTTACTGCAAGCTCATCTGCTCTTGTCTGTCAGTTGCTAGGGCTTGGGAGTTTTGTTGGCCTCTGTGTTGCTGGTTGCCGCCTGTACCCCTGGTTTCCCCTGATCTGCTCACCTCCACTGCATAGTTGTAAAGAATGAACTACATATCTCTCTGGAGCTCTGTCAGCTGACTGCACCACAGTTCTGTCTCACATTTAGTCCACCTGCCAAAAACTGAGTAAAGTCTGGCAGTTATATCCAAATACATCTCTTTTCCAGGAATCAAAAAATTGCTTTATTTTTTAATTTTGATTTATTTGTTTATTTATTGCTTTGGCCACTTGTAGTCTCTAGTCAATAACTACTTTACATCTAATTTATATTGCATTAACTATTTAATAAGCTTTTGTCCACACTGAAGGCTGTATAAATGTATATGTAAATGTATGAATATTTATTAGCACATACATTTACTGAAAACAGTAGCTAAGGGTTAATTTATTCTATGGACCATTAAAAATTGTACCTCTAACAAGTTATTTTTACTGTTCTGGATGGAGGACCTGATCAGTAAGTTGCTTTAATAATGCTGACTTAAAGCTTAAAGACTTTTAGCGAAACAACTAAACCTTTAATAAAAAATGAAAACATAAAGCTGAAAACTAGAATGGTGCTGCCGATGGCTGATCTTGCAAATTTAAAGAAACTGATCCAGATTCTCACTAAAATTTTATGGGTTCTTACTTGGCCCAAGGTTTACCTTTCCACCAGCTTTCATGAAATTCAGCTTGATAGTTTTTGCATGCTGACAGACAGGATCAGAAATACCTTTGTCTAAGCTCTCATCTTGGCAGAGGAAATATAATAGTAGTAATTTACTAAGCCGGGCTGCTACTTGCATGAGACACTGGATTCCCCAAAGTTACAAATATGACAATCTCAACTGATGGATTTGTCTGAGACATTCAGGGGTAACAAGGAGGACAGAGAGAGGGAGGGGAGGAAGAGTGGGAGTTGGAGAGAAGAAAAGGAACATCTTTGTCCACCACAAGAACAGCGAAGGGCAGATGTTTGAATCATTTAAAACTCCAGAGACATGGATCTGTTACAGTGGCCAGTGGCAATGGGGTCTATCTGCTGGAGTGCATGTCACACCATGGGCCATCACTCCTACCTCCCATCCCTCCAGCGTTAACATTTAATTGCCTCAGAGCATGGAGAAGATGTGTTGCAGTAAAAAAATGTTTGTCCACAAGAGAAAAGGTTAGAAAAGAGGTAACAAGGCAGATTGAGGAAGAGGTGAGCAAAGTGTGGAGTAAAAGTATTATTTAAATGGCTGTTGCACGCATGCAAAAAAATACAACCCACCCCCCCAACCACCACCACACACACACACACACACACACACACACACACACACAAACTCATTCACTCAACTACAAAGTGAGAAAGTGAGAGTTGTCCTTTTTTTTTAGGCATCTGACAGCCTTTATTTGGTGTTTGTTACCCTCTTTGACCTGTGGGGACTATTAAATGTCACTCCACTTTAGGTGAAGAAGAAAGACAACTTCACCTAACTTTGGAACACCGTTAAAGGTCAGACATCACTATGGCGACTATCACATTCAGTAAACACACACACATGCACATTTTGCAGTAAAAACAAACATTCAGGTTAAACTCTCACAAATATGTAACTCTCTCACTTTTTTGTTGTCTTTCCTTCCACTACAATGTTGCTCTCTTTTTTGTCTTTCTAATGATTTTTTTCTGTTTTATCATATGTGAAATTGGCTAAAGGTTTGCCATTAAAGGAGTTTGTTTATGAGAAAGCGGCGGCTCTGGCACAGAACCACTCTTGTCTGAAACAATCCATGTAAGCATATCAGAGTGCTTCATGAAAGGATGCAGGTGTTAAGGTGGTGCCATTAACACACCTGATTTTCACTAGAAGACTAAGTACTTGTTCTTTACTTTAACTTGCACTTGCTGTTTGGGTAGGTTTAACAGCAAAGGTACTTGGTTAGAGTTAACATAGACTCTTTTCTAACTTTAGGAAGCTCATTTTTCAGTGTTCCAGCATGAATAGTTCCACCCTATATATAAAGTTGACAAGACTTGTGCACATAATTCACAGTACCACAAGTTGTCAGTTAACCATATATATTATGGGATGAGGTGACAGCTTGCAAAAATAGCCCACAGGGAAGTTGTTGTTTTTTTGAAGGATGCAGTCTTTCTAAATGTGATGAGAAATGATGCAAAATCTAATATCCAGTGAATATACAGTACGCACCTGTGTGTGTGTGTGTGTGTGTGTGTGTGTGTGTGTGTGTGTGTGTGTGTGTGCGTGCGTGTGTGTGTGTATGTGTGTGTGCGCAGGCGCGCGCACTCATGCACTATATGTATTTTGCATGTGCACACTGTGTATATATTATGTGTTTTCCTGTAATTGGGTATATGTGTTGGAACACCTACTTTTCAGTCACAGCACGGCAGTTTATTACAATTTGTTTGTCTGGCCCTGAAGTCTTCATTACGCAGTCACAAAGCACACACAGACAGGGCTGCAAGGTCGCCATCCGGCAGGCCAAATGGAGATGCGGCCCTCAATTTAGCAGTTCTCTGGGGAACACCATAGACATGTATCCACACAAAATTACATGCATGAACACATAGACACATATTGTACTGCTTTCCGAATAATTGCTTGGAAAAAGAGAAAATGCATGCACTCCCAATCATGCCAATCAGCTCTGAGTTTCCACATATAGACAGAAAATCTGTGAAATATCAGTCAAGCACAAAAATAAATCAAAATGCTAAGTGACACTAAAGAAAGTCTTACTTCACCTGCACGTTTCATAGTGGATAAATGATGAAGGATAAGCTTTCCAATTGATCTGCCTGTCACTGGAAGCTGCACTGGTGGAAAAATGATGCTTCAATTTGGTGAAAATGAACCTGATTTCATATTCTTCTATGCGTATCATTATAACTATTCATGCTTAGGATATCATTTCTGAGTGTATTTGATCACTTCACTACAAACAGTCCTCCCAGACGGCTTTGTTGTATCTTCCTTTGCCCATTAGCTGTTCATTAAAGAGCGGCCTTGTCTGGGCCCAGAGGGTCTGTGTGTATATGTGTGTGTGCATGTGCATACAGGTACATTATAGTATCTAAAGCATGTGTGTTTGCAAGAGTGTGTGCCAAAATATGGGGTTTGCCCATCTCACACATGCATACCAATGTGTATGTACATTGGTATGCATGTGTGTAAGGCTTCACATTTACTGTATGTTTTCATACTCCCCAAATATCCATGCTTTGTGGCACTGTGAGTTGGGATGCAGATTTACTTCTGTCAAGGTTAATAAATGAAGAAATCAAGGTGAGTGTGTCTCAATTCAGATACAAGGACACTGGTGGGTGGTGGGGGGAGGGGGTGGGTGGGATCAGACACCCAGCTGGTACCTCTGAAATTTTAATTAAGCTCTCTCTTTATTTCTCCTCCACAGCCAGACATTGTGGTTGAGTATTCAGATAGTCAGTGGAACTATTTTTTCCCTCAATAAAACCCAAGCCTGTGATGGGATAGTGGGGAGCTGTGGGTTTGCATTTAAAGGGAGCAACCTTTTCCCCACACTTTCTTACCACCTATCTCTGCCTCACTCAGTCCCCATGCTCTTTAAAGCACACATGACTTACTGTGTTAATAGTTCCACAGTGTGGTGCCATTGTGGAGTATGTTGAGTACACAACAGTGTACTATATTCAGTATACTGGAACCATGCACGTTCACATGCAAAAGTGTCCACATCAGCATCACCTTTTAAAAGTGAAAATGTAGAATAGTCAATGATAACATTATTCCCTTCACCCTATTCACCCTCACTGTCTGCCAATGTCAAGAAAAAACATCTTCACAAACATTAATCTCTGTTTGTTGGTGTAGGTTCTTTTTAGTGCTTCATTTTAAATCAACTTTCCAGTTTCACATATTCTGAAATGATTAAATGTCAGTTTGTGTGATAGGAGTTGGACTTGGCCAATGACCAATTTAACATGGACTACATAATGTTATATGGACCATTTCTTGGATTTAAACAGTGATGTAATTAAGCACTTCTTTACTTTTGGACTTCTTGGATGCTCTTCAAGGGTAGTTGCTTCATCAATAGTCCAATTTAAGAACATAAATGCACGTGCATATTTATTGGTTTTAGCTTGTGATAATTGCACCATGGACCTTGGCAGTATGTATTTTTAAAATACCCACAGAATTGAACATTTTCAGTGCTAACAGCTTGTATAGATGTGTATGTGTATCCAAATAAATTAAATTTATTAGCCACTGTTCCAGTGTGATGTGATTTTATTGGCTTGGCAGTTAGGAAGAGATTGGAGAGCAGAGCAAATATATCTGTGCGGAAACTATGAGAATGGTAATGCAGTGTTTTGTGTGTATAGTCACGTTAAAACAAAAGTGCACCCATTTTCAATTCTAAGGTTTTACATATCAGGACCCAATAAAAAAATCTTTTGGTCCTTACCAGGTTCTAAAATTATTTAAATTCAACCTCAGATGAACAGCAACACATAACATATTTAAGTGTGTCATTATTTATTTAACAAAAACTAATCCAAAATGCAGAAGTGGTGTGTAAAAAACTAAATACATTGCATGATTCAGTAGCTTGTAGAACCACATTTAACAGCAATAACTTGGAAGTAATAGTTTTCTGTATGACTATTAGTCTTTCACATCATTGTGGAGTAATTTTGGCTCAGTCTTCTTTACAATGTTAATTCAGCTCATTGAGGTTTGCACGCATTTGTTTATTCACAGCGCTGAGGTCTGGGCTTTGACTGGGCCATTGCAGCACCTTGGTTCTTTTCTTTTTCAGTCATTCTGCTGTAGATTTGCTGCTGTGCTTGGCATTGTTTTCCTGTTGCATGACCCAATTTTGGCCAAGCTTTAGCTGTCGGACAGATGGCCTCACATTTGACTGTAGAATAATGTGGTATACAGAGGAGTTCATGATCAACTCAATAGCTGCAGGGTGTCCAGGTCCTGTGGCTGCAAAACAAACCCAAATCATCACCCCTCCACCACCATGCTTGACAGGTCGTATGAGGTGTTTGTGCTGACATGCTGTGTTTGTGCTTCACCAAACGTAGTATTGTACATTTTGGCTAAACATATCCACTTTGGTCTCATCTGTCAAAAGGATATTGTTCCAAACATTTAGTGGTTTGTTCAGATGTAACTTTGCAAATCTAAGCCGTGCTGCCATGTTTCTTATTTTATGTTTTTTTTTTGTTTGTTTTGTTTTTTTGCTTTCTCCTGGCAACCCTTCTAAACAAGCCATACTTGTTCAGTCTTTTTCTAATTTTACTGTCATGAACTTTAACATTTAACATGCTAACTGATGCCTGTAGAGTCTGACATATAGCTCTAGGATTTTCTGCTATTTCTTTGAGCATTACACAGTCTGCTCTTGGGCCAAATGTCTTTCCTCCTTGGCACTGTGCTAACACACACCTGAATGCTCCAGACCTGCAAACTGCCAGAACTTCTGCTTTTATAGAAGTGGTTACACATTTTGATGATCAATTAATCAAGTGCATTTGATTAGAAGCACCTGGCTTCTATTTATCGTCTTAATTCCTATAGAAGCAATAAGGGTGTACTTAGTTTTTCACACACTGTTTCTGCAGTTTTGACTTAGTTTTTGTTAAATAAATAATGACATGGTGTAATAAGTCATCTGAAGTTGTATTTACCTCATTTTAAGACCTGCCAACGACCAGATGTTCTTTTAGTATGTCCTGATACATAAAACGTTAAAACTGAAAGAGGGTGTACTTTCTTTTTCACATGACTGTATATTTCTATGAATGGTTTTTGTCTGTCTATAGCACTTTTGGAGGTATTTTCAGATATTTTCAGTAACTACAGAATAGTACTTTAGGGGCTGAACCATAACTGGGAGGAAAATTATACATTCTTCACACACACAAACACACACCCACACACACACACACACACACACACACACACACACACACACACACACACAGATAAAGTTTTGAAAATGTTCTTTCTCGTGTAGGATTATCCTCATACTTTGAACAAACTTTAGGGCAAGTTAAGATCTCTACCTTGAAAGGGACAGGAAGCAGAAGACACAAGTTTATTAAAAAGGTATTTCATTTTCACAACAAATATATGAGATTATCATATAAATTGCTGCAGTTTCCCATATGTATTGCAGATGGAACTATTTGAACACATAAATTATTTACTCAACTTTAATCCAAAACAGTTGAGTCCAGAAAACCAAATTAGACCTTCCTACATATTTTAACTTTTAAGATTAAGCATAAATAAGAGAGATACTCTAGATGAAAGATAATTTAAAGATACTGATATTTGATAATGAAATCAGTGCATCATCAAAGACATCCCTTTCATGAATTAGTTATGACCAATAAACATGATGCACAGGCATTGCACAGTAAATGCAGTGCAGCGATGTACATAAAAGCTTACTTTAACATGTTCAAGACTGTCAGTTATAGAAAGAATAAACTTTTTTTTTTTCAGGATTTGATGAAGGGAGTTGGGGGTTGTTTGTGGTTGATGAGACACTTAAAAGAAACATAGCTTCAGTTTTTTTTTTTTCATGCAGACAAAAAAGCAATAGCACCAGTCTTGTCTGTTATTGCCAATGGAAAAAATAAGAAAAAACGCTGATTCAAAGTGTACTGCCTCTCTCTGTATTATTTCTGAGTATCAGTGCAAAAGACTGAGCCTGGGAAAATATCCTTTGTGCTTTTATTCTGAGGGAGTGACACCAAAACCTGCAGACACTCACTGATGAAAGCTGAAAACTTTTCTCTCATTGAACATCATTGTAGCTGCAGAAACCCCAAGCTTGATGTTGTGCTGTCAGCATTTGGCCAATTATCTTTAAGAATAGGTAAAACCCACCACTTCATAATATAATATATAAGGAGAATGATCTTTTAAGACAAACACAATTTAGAAACTGTAGTAGTTGGCCTACGTTAACCTAATGCTTTAGCTGCTTAAACTGTAACCTTTTTGTTAACCATATTTACTTAAATTGAACTGCTTGTTAACCTTTTAATATGGATTATAAATGAGGATGGCTTGTTCTCTTTGTGGTGTTTTCACATAATCAAATTTGTAGTAGAAAAAATTGCATTGAAATTGCTTTTGGAGTTGACAACACACAGTCAGCAGCTGTTTAGTTATTTTTTAGGTCATTTCTTTAACCACAATGAAAAAAAAAAAGATTTCAGATTTACCTGTCAAGTATTTTCAGTTGCTCCCTGTATATTAATCTCATTAGGAGAGTTCTATAGGAAGTGGGAAAGGCACACTCCATTATTTATGGAAGTGTAATTATCTATGGTGTCACAAGCAGGCAGGAATTTACAGGACCCCGGTTCTGCATCAGCACAATGGCTAGCTAGCTAATGAAGCGAACACACCTCCAGGCCCTACAATACAGTATCTGATCTGCTTCACTGTTTTCAGTTTTGCTTTTTGCTACACTATTCCTCACTATTGCAGTATCTCACAAATGGCGTGCAAGGTATAGCTAGTAGGTGATAACTTGTTTGTATTCATAAAGGAAATATGTGTACAATATTCAAAATAATAATTATAATTATAATAATTACAATGTTCACTACAAAAGAAACAACGTTGATGCAAACATTATTAATGATACCTTATGGAAGTCTTTGTCTTATCACCAAGCAATTATTGGGTTTATAGATTGACTGAAATAAAAGCAATGACATACAACTTTGATAACAGATACATTATTTGTCAGACAAAACTTGCAAATATTTGCTTGTAAAAATATTTTTAAAATAATTTCAAATATAATTTCTTTGTATTTTGTTTTATATCACTGCGTTGTGGTACCTTGCAGTGAATTTACAAACAATTAAAATGCTGTTAAAAGAAAAGAGAAGTTGAAATAAAATTATTGTTTATTTATTGGATATTTATTTCTTACCCCTTAATTTGCAGCAGATGTTGGACATTTTTTTTCTTTTTTTCTTTTCATTTATTTATTTATTTTAATATGAAGCATGCCTAATTTTTGGCTTAAAAAAAGGTAAAGCATTCAAATAGCAATTAGCATTGTTTTATGAATTATATATTTGATTTAACCTTTTTCTTGGGTTTAAAATGCTGTGGTTATATAAATGCATACAGTTAACTGTAAATCTTTGAAATATATGCCCTCATCGCATCTTGTTATGAAAGGATGGATGCAAAAAGTTATTAACATACCACAAATTTATCAGGAGAGAAAGACAGTTCAGGAGCATTCTGAGGGTATGTGTTAATTATTGTTACTTTGTCATATGCATAAAGACATTGAAAAATTGAGATAAATACAAAGTGAGAGAGAGAAAAGAGCTAACATAGAGATAGAGGAATACAGAAGCAGAGACAGGAGTCGGCCAGGCTGGCGAGCTTTCTAACTCTGGTCCAGCATTTGACTGTGTGTACAGACTTAGCAGCAGCTTCCACAGCAGCAGCTGCTGCAACGATGGGGTCATTTACATATAAATGAAAGTTGCCGATCACACGCTGCTGACCCCATTTATTTCAGTGGACAGACAGACGGGCAGGCAAGGCAAGCGCCAGCGAGTTGCCGAATTACTCCAAATTACCACATTTCCATCTCTACATCAGCCCCGTCAGGCCTGTAACCATCGTCCCAGTCAGTTTTTTCACTTCTCCCTTTTCCCACATGTACCCACCACCAGGTCTGGAGTGACTCTAATTGGCACTGGTGAATTTAAAGGACCTGTCAGTGGCTGAGGCTGTCACCACCCAGGACAGCACAGCAAAGAAACAACATAGCCAGCGTATCACAGCATGCCACAGCATTGAACAGCATAGCACAGAAACAACATAGTCAGGTTAGCATTGCACACAAACAGCAAACTTTGCACATCACAGTACAGGAATAACACAGCTCAGCATAGCACAATACAGTACAACACTATATAAGCAACAGCTCAGCTCATCGAGTACAAATTTATGTCAAATGTAGCATTCTGTATGTTCATCTGTCACACACTTATTTTTTTTACTAGGAAAAATCTCTTAAGTAGTCATTATTTCCTTTATTTTCAATTATGATTCCTATTTAAAGCCCAGTTTTCAATGTATCTTTCATCCTCCCACATTTTGCTTCTCTTGCTCAATCATTTTCTCTTTGCATATTACATTCGTATGTCATTAGTTTGCGTGAGCATCTGGATTTGAATCCTGAACCATATGCCCTATTAGCATCTCTATCTCGCTCCTTCCTTACACATGAAACGACGCAAATGTTCAAACACACATACAAGCACGCACACACACACACACACACACATTTGCTCTAAGTACCACAGTCTCAAGGTTTTACAAGACAGATTAATGCTAGAGGCCTGGATGATCTTAATGTGACAGCTGTGTCCTTTCCCAGGCTGCAACCCACTCACACACATATACTCTGAGTATCTCCACACATAGGACAGTGCTATTTTCTTCTACTCTGAAAATGAGAGTGATGAACCTTGCTGCAGGAAGGCAGGAAAGCTAGTACTTGTAGCAGCATTATTTAGCTGGTAAAGCAGCCTCTCTTCCAACTTATTTGTCTCTTTCCTGTCTCATTCTTGGCTAACCAAGCACGCACCCTTATTAGTTCATTAAAAGGAGTCTGCTGCCTGACTTTGGTATAAGCAAGGGAAAGTGAAAAAAGGAGGAAAAGAAAAGAGAAGAGAGTCAAAACACCACTCTCTAATTACCCAAGATTGATGCATCCAGTGAACATCCTGGTAATCAGTGTTGTTTTTATTTGTTTAATGGTAGGACAGGGATCACAGGCAGGCTGACCCTCTCTGATCATTAACAGAATTAATGCAGGGAGAAGCACACGCAACTCCTCTCTGCTTGCCTGGTCCGGAAATAACTGTCAGTGTGTTGGTTTGTGAATGCATGCGTGTGTGCGCCTTAGTTTATGTTCAAATTTGTTTACATCATTGAAGACTAAAATGAGCCAGCCAACCATGCCTATCTAGATTCGTTTGTTGAGATGGATATTATTCTGCATGAGATCACTCCACTGTGGCGCTCATTCACTTGCTATGTGACTGTAGATAGGTGATGTTACAGGGCTGCATCCAATTAAAAAATACAAATTATTTTCACTGAACAAGTTGACAGACACAGCTAAATTTGTGTTAAGTGAATGTTATTCTATTATAATAGGTTAGGGAATGTCTACTGACATTATGTGGCCCACCTCTTCTAAGTTTGTTGCATTTTGGTTCTTCTCAGTGCTTCTTGTCAGTATTCCTGGCAGTTTAAACTCAAGACAGAAGTGCTGGTCTTTCTCATGGCCTTCTAAGAATTACTTAAAGCTCAAAATATACATTCATGAGGAGCTCTTATAACCTGAGAAAGCCACATCTACTGTAGATTTCAGATTAAAAAGACAGTCTTTGGGACAGTGTTACCTATGGTGTTTTCTCAACTGGCTAACTGTGTGTTGTAAGAGTAGCAGTGTTTTAATGGGGAAAGAGTTCAATAGCAAGAATACAATTGTGCAGTTATGCAAGTAACTAAACCTCTTTTAGTGGTGTGAAACTGATTTATAAATGTGAACTAAAAAATACTGTTTTTAAAAAAAAAGATTATCTTCTTGTTACGTGATGATGCATCAGCCCTTCTTTTGGGTCCAAGCGTAAACTGTGTTGATTGAGGATGTCTTTTTAACGTGTTGTAATGCTTTGTGTCTTGTTTTATTTAATAGAAACAAGCTCCCCAAAATAATCATTGGTCATTCTGAGCCTCCCCAGCTTTTTATTAGCATTATTCATGTGCAACACGTCTTTAAGCTAAGTTTTTAAAAATTCAAGTTGGAAACCAAATATTTGAATGCTTCAGAAGGGAATCACTCTCAGGCTGACTAAGATTTTAGTGTGGACATTAAGCTTCAGGACGTCTTCATAGCAAATAATCCAGACCACACAGCAGCATTAATAACATTAATAACTAACTTTGTGCTGTGGATGGGCTCACTTCAGACGTTGTCTTGGCTGATCCGTTTTCGCCGTCTTCTTCCTAACATATGATGGCATTTATCTCTGCCCACTGGGGACTCTCAACATGAGCTTTTACTGTGGACCATTTAACCCTCATTCTACATCTTCCCTTTGCTATTGTGTTTATATTAGCCTAACTAAAGCTCTGTAGCTAGCCACCAGGTAGAAAATCATTATATGTCAACTAACTCAACTTCACTACTCCTCCAAACATCACAGCTTTTGAGATTTTTGGAAATACTTCAGTTAGAATATGGTATATCATCCTAAGGTGGAAACTAGCTAGCTCACTTCCTGCTAACGTCTTACTCAGTTAATCCTTGTAAATAAACCTAGCACAAAGAGTAAGGAAATTTATGTTTGCCAAAAAGTTGAATCTGTTCATCTGGACGTGGCGTTTTTTTAGTGGGAGAAACGTTTCGTTGCCAACTGGTAACTTTTTCAGTCTCAGCTGACTGCAGACTTCCCCAGCCTTATAAACAGTACATTGCATAATGACAGAAACCAGCACCATTGACTAACAATGGGCCATTTGGTCAGTTTCATGATCAATAGTATGCAAATTGTCATGACCATTGATCAATGGCCATGAGTGCCATTCACAGAGATTGGGGAATGGCTGCAATCACAGCATTGTAAGATGGTGAAAGATGTACCCTTAGGCCCTTAGTACCCTAAGAAGTTACCAGGAGGTGACGAAACGTTTCTCCCACTAAAAAACACTACGTCCAGATGAACAGATTCAACTTTTTGGAATTCTTTAGACTCATTGGTTGTT
>VUQS01004522.1:1416-17189 GCA_015108495.1 Heterochromis multidens
TTGCTACCTTGAAATGGTACTGAGTAGTAGGAATGACCCACAGGAGCTGCTTGGCCATGGAAACCCATGCCATGAAGCTCTAAGCGCACAGTTTCTGTGCTGATGTTAATCCCAGAGGAGGTTTGGAACTCTGCGGTTTTTGAGTTAGCAAAGAGTTTGTGACTTTTACGCACTACGCGCCTCAGTACACAGGGACCCCACTCTGTAACACTTTGTGGCTGAGTTGCTGTGGTTCCTAGACGATTCCACTTGGCAATAACACCACTTATAGTTGAAATTTCATGAACTGACCTCTTGCAATAATGGCATCCTATTACAGTACCACGCTCGAATTCATTAAACACTTATTTGGCGTGGCTGTAGCTCAGGGGGTAGAGCAGGTCATCTACTAATCAGAAGGTCGATGGTTTGATCCCTGGCTGCTCCAGCCTGCATGCCAAAGTTTCCTTGGGCAAAATACTGAACCCCGAGTTGATCCTGATGTTTACTGGAGTGTGTATGTTAGATAGAAAGCACTTAGACATAGAAAAATTGCTTGTATGAATGTGAATGGGTGAATGAGACATGTTGTATAAAATGCTTTAAGTGCTCGAGTAGAAAAAAGCTATCTAAGAACCAGTCCATTTACCACATTAGAACGACCCGTTCCTTTCACAAATGTTTGTAAAGGCAGACTGCATGGCTAGGTGCTTGATTTTATACACCTGTGGCAATGTGACTGAAAATACCTGAATTCAAAGATTAAGAGGTATGACCTAATACTTTTGTCCAAATAGTGTAGACTGATACAGTGGAGGACACTCATATTAAATATTGGCAAAGTTTCAAATAATGAAGTCAGTGTATGTGCAAGTAATCCTTATGAGTCAAAATCTCAGGCTTCAGGCTGCTCTCAACACTCGGTTTCTATTGTTTGATCTCTGCGATGTCACTAAGAGAGGATATGATCTGAAGTACAGGGCTGTGAACACAGAAGCCCCACCATCCACTGTTCAAATCATTTGTGTGAGACAGCCAATCAGAAGAAAGTTTGTTTTAAAGGACGGGCAAGGGAGCTAAAATGGTATTTCAGACATTGGATAAATGAATGGGTTGCACAAAAGCCCAGTTTAAGATATATAAGGATTATTTTGTACTTGTGAATCATGTAAAGCCACTCTTGTAGAGTTCAAAAATAAAAATATGGAGCCAGAAATGAGCATGATCAGTCCCCTTTAGCATCTGATATATAAGACAACCAGTCACCTTTAACTGTTATATTTAAAGTAAACTCAATTCTGAAAAAAGAAGTATGAAGGGCATCCTTATCAGTGCCCGGCTAATTACAAAATAAAGCCTCTATCTGTCCACGCAGCTTCTTTAAAATGAGATAGCTGTTAATAAAGGCCCCTTTTGGGTCAGAGTCACCCAACCTGATTATTTCTGGTGTGTTTATGTTTTTTAACTTGATGCTACACTCTGATTAAAAAGTGTTCATTAATTTTTTTGAGTAGTGTAATAACCTTACACAGCCATTTAAAAAAACTGCTCCTAATCATGTAGTGAGTAGTGTAGTTTTTAATTATGTGGTTATTATGTATCATCTTTCAAGATCCTCAATCTCTTTTCATGTTCTAATAAAAATATTGTTTTTTTTTCTCCTTGTAAGATAAGCATAATTTTGTTGTGTTGTGTTGGTGAGCCCGGGGGCCTTTTCATATTGTAATGTTTGCCAGTTATGCAATTTTAACCAATGGTGTAAAAGACAAAATTAAACAATTAAAAAAGATTTTTCTTTTTAATTTTTGTTTATTTACAGAAATATGTGACAGATGAATGCGATGATGACGTAGTTTGAGAGCATCTAACAGACTTTTTTTTTTTTTCCTGTTCTCAACACTGAACCCGGCTTCGGCATTCTCTCAACCTTAAGGAATTTGTCAAAGCTATTTCCATGCTGTCATATGCGCATGTTTATGGTTAGGCCTGGTGTCTCATTGTCTCATGCTGTAATACAACATAGTCATTTTGTGGGGTTTCCTGACCGCACACACACCAAATATGTACAGTACAGTACAGCAGGGGAGCCTGCGTCTGAGCAGCGAGTGCTGTGGTTGCATTTGGCCCGCCTGAGTAGGAAGTTACTGACCGTTCATCATATTTTATTGTAGGGGGAGTCCCATTGTGAGCATGATCATGGGTCAGGGCCATGTTTGTGCTGTTTCTTCTGATGTCTTAACTACACATCAGATGACAAGACGTGCTAGAGTTGGTAACCAGTGAGCATCTGTTGAAATGTTCAGTGAAGCTGACAGACTGAATAGCTCACCGCCAGGCCCTAATATCATTTTTTATTCAGCTGGGACAGTGGGGACATGAACAAACACCAATATCAAACTTGTACGGACTGGTTTCAGATAGCAAGCAAGCTCTGAGCTCATTTCCAACTATTCAAACTCTATGTTCAGATAAAAGCAACAGTGATAACTAAGGGTATCTACTAATGTCACTCCATACCAGAGAAACAATGACATCACTTACTTTCCTAGACATTTAGAAACAGAGACAGGATAACTGGCTTGCACTTCCTTTACTCAGAACAATGTTGGGCAAGCAGGGTCACAGTCTAAGACCGCCACTCCTTTTGTCATCATTGTGACCTAAAATTTAAAATACTAGGTTGAGGCAAAGGTACCTTACTTTTTGGCACCAAAAAACACAAAGTAGCAAAGAGGCCTGCATTTAGATTTCTTTTATTTTCATGTGTTTAACGGTAAAAGGGCAAATTAAAGGAATCACAAACCTGCATTTGCTTTTCTTTACGAAGTTATGAATGCTGATAAATATTTATTAACTCACTTGTTTCAGCATCTCTCAGCACATTCTTTTGCTTTTACTGACAGCACTGCACTGTTTTGGTTCACTGTCACCAACCGCATCGCAACACTGCTGTACACTAGCTGCTCAGCACCAAATTAAGCTGTTAGTTAACAAAAAGTTAGCAAGTCACTTGCTTCTTTCCCACCCTAGGATTTTTTTTTTTCTTTTTCGTTAAGCTAATGGAAAAATAGCAGAGAAAATCCTAGTACTGTTTCTAACTTCTAACTGGGAGTGCCCTCCACCTCCACCCCCTGTTCTTGGAGCAGGCGGACCCTTCCACTGCACAGAATGAACTGTGATGGCTCAAATGCACAGACCTGCTCTAATGTTGTAGCTACCCTGAACACCTGAATCTAGCATGTGCATTTATTTTGCTAGTACCAGCTAGAGCAGATTTCAGCATTGTACGGCCCACGGGCCACATCCAACCCTTTGGTTGTCCCTGACAGGTCTGCGTGAGGTCAATGGGAAATTAGGACTCAAATGTGGGAAATCACAGCAAAACTTTGTTGCTTTTATTTTGAAGGAGACTGCTAGTTCTTTTTACTCTGCCTATTTCACATGCCTAACTGTAGCATCCACCGCTACCAGTAGCGGTTTATAAAGAGATCAAATTAAAATTGAGCAGAATTGAGTTTAGCTTCTTGGTGCAGCCCTCCACAACAGTCCCAGTTTCCCATGTGGCCCCTTGAGAAAATTGCCTGCCCACCCCTGAGCTAGAGGCTGCTTAGTAACTTTAACCTGTAGATGCTAACCTACCCATACTACACACTTTCACAACAGAGTAGGAGCTCTAAAACCTGGAGACACCACAGAATACAGAAGAAAAGCTCACCACCTTGCTTTGCCAGTGAATCAGACAGCTCCACATCAAACGTGCGCTGCAGGTGTAACCACTAAAAAAGATGCATTCCATACATTCCGTGGCACATCTGAACCGGGAGCGGTCATCAAAGGCTACGTGTTCAGTGAGGCTAAAGCATAACTCATGCATGTGTATAAAATTTTCAGTATAACACATATTTTTTTTGTCAGGGACTCTATACAGAAAACAAAAACTGAGACAGGAGGAACAGCGAGCATCTGGTCCCAAACTGGGAACCTTTGGATGACTGTCCCTTTATGTCTATGCCTACCTCCTGAGTTGCCCATTATATTTACAAATCTGCCCTAAAATAACAGGCTAAAATCATTCCCACAAGCCAAATAAAAGTGTGACATCATATTTATAGTGTCGACTTGAAAAAAGAACCGTTATTCTGCGCAAAATGCTGCAAATACCTGTGATAAAGCAATTAATTAAAGCAATGGCAAGATGCAACTGCACTGCGTTGCGTAATTGTGAAAATTTCTGAAATAATTCCCGATCCTTCCCAGTAACCACCTTCCACTAGCAGTTCAGTTTACCACGCAGTGGATTTCCACTGAACAACAGGTGTTTCCTTTCTGTCCGAGCAGCCACCCAACAAGTTGGAGAGAGATCCATCGCCAAACCGCAAGATCCCAAATCCTCCTGAGAAATACAGCCAGTGCGCCTCCTGTGTCACGACTTTCACTATTGGTCCTCCTCACAGCGCGGAGCTGCAGAGCAGGGGTCATCCTGTGCGTCCCATTTAAGTGGAATGGCATGTGGGCTGAACACCAGGGCTGGGTGAGTCAGGGCTGGACGCTGTCCCTCGGCGACCGTCTCTCCCAGTGGTGCTATCTTTTCAAGTTTTGACTCTTCCTGTGCCTCTCTAGCAGCCTGTCAGTCGGATGAAAGGTATTTCCTCTGAGTCACCACTCTGTTCTTTTTGTCAACCAGGCCTTAAAGACCTCCGGTACACAATACTGTTGTCTGCTCCCCCGGCGAACGGCCAGCCTCACAACAAGCCTTTTTCTATAATTGGACTTTTTCAGATGAAATGCACTATGCTCTGCATTATTCTTACAGAATGGTGGCCTACTTTTAGCAGCATGATTTCCAGAGGGTGTTGAGGTTTTTTTTTTTTTTTCCCTTCAGTTGCATGGATCAAGTCACAGTGACAAGCTGTGAGAGACACACATAACCAGAATATTCTGGAGGCCATCTTCTGTTTTATCTTGTCCCATTTCTGACAGTAAAGTTAAAGTAGAGCACGAAGCTTTGCGTATGAGTGGCCTATCATTTTTAATAGCACACCTACAATCTTCAAACATAAACTTATTGTTGAACTCAAGCATCTCTACCGCATCTGCCTTACTCTCTCGACTATCCAGCGAGAGCAGCTCAAGCCAAAAAGACACACTGAACCCACACACATATGGTGAGCAGCTCTCCTTATTCAACTCTTCACTCCAAAAAGGAAAATTTACCTTCACATGCTCTGCACTACACATAATAAATCACTTTTTTGATGCTTGCTATATTCCGAGAAATATTTTGTGATGAAGTGTTGCGCTTTTTATTTTCAAGCCGCATCGGTCGGCCTGCCTCGTAAACATTCACTCTGCAACTTCCTACATTTTCAAGAATTCCTGTTGACAGGAACCAGAGGACAAAGTTAACTTGTTGCTTTCTGCCCAGATTAGAGTGAACAGAAACAGACTCAATAGGAAGAGGAGGGTGGGGCAGATTCAAGTTCATTTATAGCTCCTTATCACACAGTCGTCTGCAGAAGACTCTGCAAGGACAAAACAAAGAAAGAACAATCAATCCCAGAATGAAGTCACGTTGTCCGACAGGAGTCTACAGTCATTCTGTCTGCTCTGTGAGCACTGTGTGCCGTGACTTAAACGATCATGACAACATCCTAGTGTGCTCACAATGTTAACATCCAGGTATCCAGATATATTTACCATGCTAGCTTAGCATGCTAGCACGGCTTATTGGCACTAAACACAAAATAAAGTGGAAGCTGGTGGTATTGTTGCAACTTTTGCAGGGTCTAAAACCAATGTATTGGAGAAATAATAATTTGGTCTTGACAATGGCACTACAATATGTCTAGAACAGGGGTGTGAAACATAAGGCCCAGAGGCCAGAATCGGCCTGGCAAAGACTCCAATCTGGCCCACCGTACGGCTTTGGAAAAATGTGAAGGAGGGCATAAATTTTGGACTTTTAACTGTATTTTCATAGATTTTACAGCTTTTCCTACTGATAAAGACCTTCCCCATGTCCATTCATACTACACCAAAGTAAATAAGTAATAGATAAAGAAAGAAATGACAGAAAAGTTCCTGTTTTTTCACTATCAACTATAGAAATTGTAGTTTTTTTTACAATTGGTCCACATAAAATGAAAGTGAATTAACAAAAAGTTTCTGCTTTATAATTACAGGGTAGTCTGGGGAATGAGCTAACATTACTTTTTTCTGTAATTTTACACATCTATTACTTACAGTTTAAGCCTAAAGAGTCATGCTGACAGATTTCTTTCATTTACTACAGCTTAAGACACTTAAGATCAGCTTACACTTAAGATCAAAGTGGGCTGTGTGTGGCCCACAATGTGAAATGAGTTTGATATCCCTGGTCTAGAATGTCTACACAGAGAGAGGGATCATGGGATATTTAACTATCGCAGAGGCTACAGAGACACACTTGCATGCAGTCCTCCAAAAAAGCTATTCATAGGTTGAATGTTGATTGATTGAAAAGTTGGCTTGAACAGGAACCACAAAGACGTACACTAGAATATAAGATGAAAAAAGCATGCAACAGAAGCACAAACCATAGCTGCAGTGGATAATTTTCACTATCACTATCAAATACAAAGAACTTTGTCGTATACGATCACTCCACGGCACGGACTAAGCTTAAGAACCAACGTAGAGGGTCCACAAAGATCTGTGTATGCTGGTAACCTGGAGTTTGATGATCCAAATTAGTCTAGCTTGGCTCAACTGGTTCCAAGCATTTACACATAAAAAAGACAAAGAAGAAAGTCTACTCCGCTTGCTCCACTCTGAGTCAGGCTATTGAGGAGCTTCACACTGACCTTTCAGCTGCTGCAGGCATCACTGCATGGTTTAAAGTTGGTTATTAATGCAAAGAAAAGCAGATTCATATTGTTTTCCAGAAAATCTCAGATAATGCTGGTATTCATACTCTAGGAGGAGACCATTGAAAGAGAGTCATCCTACATATATTTGGGTACTCTTTCAAGTCCATATTAAGCGCTTAGTGAAAAAGTTGAAACTTAGACTGAGTTTACACTATGCAAACAGAGTCTGTCTTGCTCTGCACTGGCATTGGTACTGCATCAGCAGAAACCAGGTAATGGCAAAGCAAGAAGAAATGTTAGTAGGGTACATGAACTGGAAACAGATAATAGAAATGGATGCAGAGATGAAACAGACATATCTTTATATCTGTTACTTGTTTTTAAGGACAATTTCTATTTTAAAGCAGTCTAAGCTAATAATGACCATATTAGGTTTGCTCATTCTTTTGGCCTGATTCATGTTGTTATCTTATACAATATGTTAGAAATGCAGGGCTGTTCCACCTCTATGAAGTCATATGTAATTTGGCCCAAGTGAATCACTCCTTTCTCCAGCCTCCCTTTAACTTCCTGCTAGTCTGAACCTTCCTGTTTTCATCGCCAAAGCCACAAATGATACATGCAGGTTCACTGGTTCACTAAAGGATGCCAATAAATATTTTGGCTTAGATTTAAAGTTGGAAACTGAAATAACAGCGGACTGGGCATTTTCTGTGCTTAACGACAATTACGCAGCTGACATGATTCCAATAATGTGTGTTGTAACTGTGCAGCCATCGGAGTTGCTGTTGACCGTCGGATGAGGCCGTACCTCTGATAAAACACGATGATGATGAATTTCCGCAGATGGTTAATGCCCTGCTGGTCTGAAATGTGAAACGTGTTGATGTGTTACACCTGAATGTACCACTGAACAAACACTGGCTTATTTTGATGAGTTCTTGTTATGAGTCATGGGTGAAGGATAAAATGGAAACTCATGAGGTGCGTGTGCAGTATTTCAGCCTGTTAGTCTTTCTGTGTGTGAAGCATTAACAAAAGCATCCATTAAGTGGCCATTAAATGACTGAATTTTCTCAAAGTTGATATATGCGTTTCCTTATTTGCTGCCTTATATACACTGTTGCAGGGGTAGATATTAATAAATTGAGCACATGTACAAGCTATCTCTCTGCAGCAAAATCATGATGCTTCCAACAGATTTTTTTACTTTTTGATCTGTATGATGTCAAAAAATAGGGATGTCCTCAAGGTGGTAATGGCACAAGGCCTACCCCCACCTTCTGTTTGCCACGGGCAGCCAATCAGAAGAAAGCTGGCTTAGGCAGAGGGTGGCCTTAAAGGGAGAGGTGATAAAACAGCTTGCTTCATAAAGTGACTGAACTTAGAGGCTGTGCAAAGGCCCATGATAAACATGTGATTTTTTTTTGAGTTGTGACTCATGCAAAGCTACTCTAGTAGAGACCAAGAATAAAAGTATGGAGTATGAAATGAGCATAATAGCATCACACGTTTAAGGCAAACAGTCACCTTTAACTTTTATGTTTAAATGTTTAAAACTGAAATTTCACATACTTATCAGTGCCCTGCTAATTACAAAATAAAGCCTCGGTCTGTCTGTGCGGCCTCTTTAAAGCGTGATAACTGTTAATGAAGGCCGATCTAGGGTCAGAGTTCCCCGACATGATTATTTCTGGCGCGCTTATGTAACCGTGAGCAGCGTGAACACTTAACATAGCTCACTCAGTCTCTCAGCAGATAAGCCTCGGCAGCGATAGAGCAGCTCCGTGAACGCAGTCAGGAGGGAGAGGAAAGAGGCTTTAGCTGGCTAATTTGACTGATTGTGCCTAACAGGTAGCTTGAGTGAAGCCTTTGCAAAAACAAACTGAAGTTAGCCACAGGTCCTCGCAAGTCTTCAGGCACAGCGGGAGAGAAAATAACAAAAACAGAAGTGGCTTTCTTTGCCCTCACATCTGTTGATTTCACTGTGTAGAGATGAGGAGTCATCTGGTTGCCTCCGATTGCCGCTGCAGACTGTATTCAATATTACTCAGTATTAGTAATTAAAGGGGGCGTCAGAGGGTGGGCAGGATGACTAAGTGAGGCTCCTTGGTGAGAAATGAGCAAAAGAAAACAAAAGAATAAAGCAGACAGTCTTTAGTATTTAGTTATTCTGATTGTAGTCAGAAGGGGGGAAAGTATTTCTGGGATTAATACGGTGACTGAGATTTAATAAGCAACTATTTAAATTCATTAGTTCCCACTAGTTCCACTTTTTAACTGTGTTTGTTGTTTTACGTGGTAAGACATGACATACAAGTTCATACTGACTATCTATCTGTATATCTATCTTGGAGGAGGAAGCAGGATTTTGGCAAATTTCTCAACTCACTGTGACATAAAAGTTAAAGTGATTTGTATTACATAAGTAAATCATACATTTGTAATGAACATGATGTTACATTACATTTCTCTGACATGAAAACACTTTCAAACCCATTTTTATTCACTTCTCTCACCCTGCCTTCCCTTCTGTGCATTTATTAGCTAAAATCTCACGCTGTATATTATTATATTTATATACTTTTTTATTATTATTATTATTATCATTATTATTTGTTCGGTCTGGGAAAATAAGATGAAGCGGTGGTAATGTTCCAGTATGTCATGTCTACTATTCCTAATGGCATCTGATTGGCCGGGCTGGTCGCGAGCTCAGAGAGGGAGGGGCGTGAACCTTGCGTCGCGCGCTTAAATGTACGCCTGTGCTCCTCCGCGGGATCAGGGAGAAACGCTCAAGCCGAGGAGAGAAGCAACAGTGACAAGCAAGCAGCACTACAGACGTGGACGGTATACACAGATCCTGCTACAACTACTAACTACTACTAAAGCAGCAGCAGCCGGTGCGCAGTGATCGCAGCGGATCCAGTCGGACGGTTTACTACAGCGGCAGAGAGGAGTGGGGAAGTTTGGAGAAATGCACTCAGTTTACCGGCACCTGATCAGCCTGCTGTTTATCTTCAGCACCCTGCATGTTAACCAGCTGACGGAGGGCTGCTCGTGCGCTCTGACGCACCCGCAAGACGCCTTCTGCAACTCCGATATAGGTGGGTAACCCCGATTTTTTTTTTTTTTTCCCTTCTACTCGTGAAAATTAGTGTATATTTCTTTAAACCCCAGTACCGAGATCAGATGTTAAGATAAAAACTTTCAGCTGAATCTTCTTTTTTGTTGTTGTTGCGTGTAACATGTTAAGAAGCATGCGTCACAGTTAAGTGGAAATGTTTTGTAATGTAAAAAACTTTGGTAGTTTTTGGTCAGTGGAGGATGCTGATTAAAGTGAGGGAGCTAAAATGTCCCAAACTGATGAAGACACTTGAGGACCTGAGTTTAATAATCACCTGGTTCAGCTCACTTCATTTTCCACCTGTTTAAATCTGAGAAAGTGTAGAGTTCTCCTCCTCTGATGGATTGTTTTTCTCCCCTCTTTTTGGCTTAATGACCCTCACTCAGCAGGCTTTCCTACACAGATGATTGAATATTGTTCTGTGTGTGGAGGAGGTGGCAGAAAACTGAGTTTGGTTTTAATTCACTTCAAATATTCAGCTATTGGTCCAGATACAAATGTCTGCACATTCTCCCCAAAGCTGTGCTCTGTGGGAGGGGGAATGTGCTTTGATTGGTGTGAATTTGAACAAGTTGAAAACAAGACCCACAGTGAGTTTACATGTTTCAAATCCTGTTTATTTTTCTGCACACTCTGGTATTTCTGTGTTGAGCAGCCCAATACGCCTGGCCTCTGGTTCATGAAACAGCGGTGGAGGGTCAAGGTGTACATAGCTTGTTTTACTGGCCTGGTTATGCTTTCTCTGACTTCCCAGAATAAT
The DNA here is from genome assembly GCA_015108495.1 of Heterochromis multidens. NCBI lineage: Eukaryota > Metazoa > Chordata > Actinopteri > Cichliformes > Cichlidae > Heterochromis > Heterochromis multidens. Next base: position 12,131 of record VUQS01004522.1, read on the forward strand.
ATGAATTTAGGATCTGGCTTAGCCTGGAACGCCGGTCCAACCTGACCTCTGTTTTTGGATAACACCAGTAAAGACCTGAGGATTATGTGACCTCCCCTGTAGGGAGAGAGGGCTGAAGTGTTTCAGATGGGACAGGAAGGCTGTTTTTTGTTTTTGTTTTTTTGCAGAGGAGGTGCACAGACACACATTTGGATTTCTAAGTGGAGCTGATATATATTTTTATATCATTTGACCTGAAAATGTGAGAACCGTCATGAGGCACTCTAAAACCCTAACCCAAGATCAAACAATAATCTCTCAGTTCAAACCAAGCGTGTGCACACACACACACACACACACACACACACACACACACACAGAGCAGCCATGTGTGTAAGCCCACGTGTTTGACCTAGTACCTAGTGTCAGCTAACTCACAAACACACACTCTGATGTCACTGTTAATGATCTTGTACTTACTACTAGTCACCAGTAGAGGCTGAAAGCGATTATAGATAACATTATTTATTAATGCTTTAAAATCTTAATGAAATGAAAAAGTCTTCTTCATGTTAAATACACACACTGAATTTCATGCACAAATGTTACTCATTATTCTTACAGGTACTGTTTCATATTTAATTATATTTCCTAAAAGTTTTATGTGCCTTTTTTTACTAAGTTTAGATGTCTGTGTGTTAAATATGCAGCTAAGCTAGACAAAGACATTATTAATTAATCAGTTTTAGATTTGTAGCTGAGTATTACCTTTGGACATAGCTAGGCTGGCTGTTTCTCCCTTTTTCAACAGCCTTTATGCTAACCAACTTACTTTTGTAAGGTAGTGAACATAGACTGTACATAAAAGATGGGCACAACTTCTGGGTCTGAATGTGGAGGCAACAATTCGGTGCCTAGAACTTGCATTCTCACCAATAGCCAGCAGGGGGTGACGCCTATGACTGCTAGAAAACATCCAACTGTGTAGAAGTGTATGGCGGGGGTTATTCTTCTGATATGTTTAGGGTCCAAGTTGCTAGTTTCAAATTTTATTGGATGCAACGTGATATTATTTTGAAATTATGGTCCCCTTTAGAGTCAAAGAGGAGGATATGGTTTAGGGTGAGCCTACCTGGTAACTGACAAGTCCCCACTGTATGAGAATGAACTGTTCTCAGTCAGACCCACCGCTAGCTCATCACATTCAGTTTCAAAGCAGCAAGATGGCAATGGCTAAAATGCTCAGCTTGAAGCTTTAGCTATGTCCATCTTCTATATACAGTATGGGATTCATATGGACACAAGAGTTTGTGCTGTCAACTCGCTCTTGGTGTGAAAGTGAATATTCCTGGTGAAATGCTCCATTAATCTTAATGATTTACCATATTGATAGGTGTCAATAAATAATAATAAAACTTGCATTTCGAGAATCCAGCAGCTCTCATAAAACTGCTTACCTCTCCCTGATTAACCTCCCGTTCGATTCATATGTTTTTATTATCCCTCAGCAGCAAAAAAAACGTCACATTAAGGACACAGTGTAACTTTAAAATGCCATTTCATTTGCAGTTTCCTTTTTCCAGTCTCAGTGTCATAATCGCTCTAAAAGACTTTGCTTTTCCTAAGGCTTTGCCAGACTTGACTGTGAAAAGGAGGCTTCTCTGCTCAAATTTGGAGGACAGAACCAGCGTGTCTGTAGGTGTAAGTCACTTCATTTAGCTCAGATGTGGGCTGCAACTCACAATGACGGTTTGGTGAATCCTCTGTAGCATCTTAGAGAGGAGGAGGAGGAGGTGCAGGTTTAGCCTGTCATACTTTTGAGGATCCCACTGTTTATAAGAGCAGGCCATTAAAATAGAATGCAGAAACTGTGACATGACAGTACCAAAATGGCTACTCTCTGTCGCATGCTCTTTGGTAACCACTAATCACCGAGCCTGTGGGTGTGTCTTCAGCCAAGTGACCCCATTTGACAAACACTCATGCGATGCCTTTCACAGTCCTTCAGATCTTTTGGATAGCTTATGGTGTTGGCACCACATGAGACTTGCAGTGTAGAATCTGGGACTGACTTCAATGGGGGCAGCGATCAGTTGTGAGCCCCACAAATCCCATTTCCAAGGTCCTGGCTTAGCTTGAGGTGTGCTTTGAATGCTTGCGGTGTGCTCGTGCACCTCAGTCCTCTACGAGAAACGCTTCAGAAACGCTGGTCAAATGCACAAAAAGGTCACACGCTTACAGAATATTCTGGGTCAGATGAAGCTGAACATCTCTTTTCTGTCACCTTAAACTAAAACCTGCACTCCTGCTTTCTGCTGGACACGGAGATGTGGAAAACAACAAGGTATAGGGTTGAAATGCTAATTCGACAGGGGAGAACGCCTGTAATTCTCAACGTCAACATCAAAGGCAACAAGTCTGTATCTTCCAAATTTAAGACCAGAAGTGGAGTTCAAAGCATTTTCCTTCTTGTTTTCTTGGCCCTGACCCATAATCACCCGCAGGCACTCCACTGGATGAATCACAATCAGGTTAAAGGGTTGGAAATTAGGTTATTGCAGACTGTCTCTTTTTACTTGACAAATCTGAAAGTGTAACATATAAAAGCATGAAGATGCTACAGTTTCCTGTTGGTGTTGGACTTCATTCCATGGTGGTGTGATAGAAAGGCCCAGAATTTACTGCCTACTGTTTGAGTAGTAGCTGGTTGGTTTTCCTTGCTACATACCTGAGCACTGGGCAATGACCTGGCTGCTGTCTTATGCAGAGACCTAGTTGGCTGCTATTAGGCAGCTGGGTTAAAGCAGCCCATTCACAAGGGGAAATGTGCAGCACTTGTTTTTCCAAAGCCCTCCCGAAGCAAGATTAGAGGTCTGGGAGTAAGCTTTGACCCTGAAATTTAATACTGCTCCATAATGCCACTCATTCCCAAAGTGCTCGGGGTGACAGGAGCAAACCTTTACATGCTTGCACTGTAAACTGGGTTAGAAGCTGAGGATTACCGTGATATGTGTTTATGCTCGGTTCGGGACTGGGGATCAGGCTATTGAGGGAACGGATCCTGCCCCGCTGCGGGTGTTTTGCTATCCATAGAGGAGCTTAGTAAAACAAGTGAAGCATAGTGGGTTTAGAGTGATGCATGGCATTGGGCTTTGTGACAGCATTCTCCTGGTACCGATGTGCCCTCCTCCTCCTGTTAATGAGTTATGTAGCATTCAGTTAAATAGCTACTCCCTTTAGCAGCCATTGCCCCCACCCCACCCCACACATTATGTAAGCCTGGATCAGATTTTCATAGTTTTCCTCAAGTGAGTTAAAATTCAACGAGATGTCGAAGAGTCTGGATTCCGTACAAGCTTGGGATGTTCGTCCCCTAAGCCAGGCATATCAAATGTCCAGCCCGCCCTTCCCTTCTAATGACCACACAGCCACCCAGAGGTTCACTGTTCCAAAACAAGAGGCCAGTACAGGGGTGATGGACAGTGGTACAACACTTACACATGAAAACACAATGAATGGTAAACCAAAAACCAATCATTTATTCAGCTTCAGTATTTTTATAGGGCAAAAGAACTACTCTTTGAAGGTTAGTGACCTTGCAACAATAGCAACAGGCACTGTTTATCTATGGTGGCCTGTAACTGTCAGTCAGTGTTTCTAAGATTTAAGCAACATTTGCACTCTAACAGGTGAAAAGGTGAAAGGCAGCAGGTGAATTAAGTGAGCAACAGCAAGTCAGGGAGTGGCAAAGATAAATGGCAAGAATAGGTAAATGCAAAACAGGTGCAAAGGTAGTAGCGATGCACAGATAACACCCAGTGTTGGGTTGTGACTGCCTTTCCCAGAGTTCTCTCAGCATACTCCCTAATTTAGAGACAGGGTTTCATTGTGGAGTGGTATGCTGCATTTTAGATACTTTGGCCAAAGTGTACGAAAAGGTACCAATTTTAGCTTGAGCAACTAGCATTTTTGAGGTTTCCTAGCGTGACGCCAACATTTAAACGAGTAGTTGGTTAAAGGTTCCCATCGCTTGATCCTACAGGAGCCTCTAATGAAGAGAAATCCGCTGAAATCCAAAAACTTTATAATTTGATGAATAAGAAGCTGAATTTAAAGACAATGAAATGGATTTTTGTTTTTTTAATGCATTGCACTTTGCTTAGTCTGGCATGACTAGTAGTGTCTGGTATTCAGTTAGTTTAAATATCAGCTAGAAGCCTGCTGACATTACAGTTACCTAACTTACTTATTAAAAAGTAACCAAGTTTGAGCAAATTTAAGCCAAATTTAAAGGCTGTTTGGTTAAAACCCTGTGTTTGATTTGGCAAAAATATGCCATCATGGTATGAGAGTGATGGGAAACAAAATCTGTGCTTCATAAGCTTCCCTTCCATTTAGCCTGTAAGTAAACGCTGCATGCTTTCTGCTCCAGTGTTTTCCACCTGACACAAAGCTCTGCAACAGGGATTCGGTTTCAGTGTTTATTTTTGAGCGTGGTAGTGTGTCGTCCTGAGAATTCCTCTTCCTCCTACTCGCCTCCTCAAGCTTGGACAACTTTCTGCATACTAAAATCGGCGTCACCCGCCCCGTGCCTCGCTTTCCTTCTCTCCCTCACACATGCACAGATGCACACAAATGAGTAACCTTATTCTTGTCATGCTTGCAGTTTGCCACATTGTACGTAGGCTGAACTAAATGTTTAACTAAATTACATGCTCACCTTAAGATTTAGCATTTGCATCCATGCTTGTGTAATCGCCTGCTTCAGGCAAGAGATCAGGCAAGAGAGTGGGAAAAAAAATGGTTTCACTTCTTTGTTTCCCTTTTCTTTTTCTTTTTTTTTTTTTTTTTCCTTTTTGTATCAGACCCTGGTTACCTCTCTTATCATGAAAAGACTCCCACTCTTGAAAATGTGTGTCAGATCCTCAGCAGAAGATGAATCCCTGTGCGTCACAGCCAGCGGCACCGGGAAAGTGTTCTGAGGGGAGGTAGTGGCGGAAGAGAGTGGGGGTTATAGCCAGTTTTGGATGACAATAGGCTGAACTTTTTCAGGCCAACCTTCTTTCTATCTCGGCCTAGC
>VUQS01004522.1:22260-32814 GCA_015108495.1 Heterochromis multidens
CCATTTTTTTTTTTTAAAAAAAAATTTTCTTTTTTTTTTTTTTATATAAAAAAAAAAAAAAAAAAAAAAAAAATAAAATAATTAAAAAAAAAAAAAAAAACTGAAAAAAATGTCACCATAATCACATTATATAAAGGAAAAGAATTCATAAATTGTGAGTAAGATACATGCATCTTTGCTCAGTGACTGTCTGCTCCTCACCTATCTTGACAACACTTCATCCAATCCGCCTCAAACTTGGCAGGTGTGTTGCTGGAGGCTTGGGTAAATGCAGCGCTGAGTTTGATGTAATTTGGATAAGCAATTCTTGTGTTTTGGCTAAAATTTGTTTTCGGTTAAATAGTATTCTGGAGTGGCTGCTCCACTCTGTGTGTAGGGGGAGGGGCTCACAGTCACACACATCTCTTTGTTTGACTGTCTTTGTGAGGACATTAATTGACATTGGTGCATTCCCAAACCTCCTACACTGAGTTTAATCTTCACAGCTAAGTGCCAAACCTTTACCCTAAGTGTAACTGAAACTTAATTCTAACTTTAACCCTCAAACTAAGTCTTGGCCATGAAACAGGCCTTTTAAAGGGTGTGGAAAGTTGAACTGGTCATCTGCACTCAGTGAGTGTCCATTGTGATTGCTTGCATGTGACATGTTTATGGGACATTTGTAAATTTTGGCAACACCCTTCCTGAATGGATCCTATACTATTTTTTTTAAAATAAAATCCAAATGGGTGCTGAAAACATTCTTGTTGGCTTTTGGTTTCCTGTAAAAGCTTGCTCCTTCTCAGAGGCCTTCCAGAATGCGCCCCCCCCGCAACTTCTCCTCCCCAAGGACTTCATTTGTCCTGTGACACAAACTTTCCCACTAATTATAACCTACCGTTTGCCACCGTGCAAGGTAGCGAAGCAAGGGCCTTCTTAAAACTCTTGTGCACTCATCTCTCTCAGCTTCTCAGTCTAGAAACTGCAGGGTTTTTTTCCCCTCTCTCACAACTTGTAATTAACAGCCAGCAGGAAGCGACTGGCATTTTCCAGCAGAAGCACTTTATGAGTTGCTATTTCCAACAGAGGTGCAGTTTACTTTGGACCCTGCTGTGCTTGGTGTACATAACTGTCGCTAAGTCCCGACCTGTAAATACTCTAACTACACCACACAGTGCAAGCCAACAAGCCGGCGTTGCCGGGCAGTGATCGCTATGTTTACCCAGGCTGGGTGCGAGTGACATCAGTGTCTTTCGCTGCTCTCAGGTCGTCTATAGAAAGTACTCCATATGATCAGGATTGTATTATGAGCAATTTAAACGCGGCAGGGCCCGTGAGGTGAGCTGCTTGAATCTCTTTTGATCAAGCCTTGAGCATACCGACCCTGATTAGTATTTTAGGTGCATGTCACACACTCAACACAGTGTAATCAGCCTGCCAGCCGCTCCAGTAATCCCAGTGCAAGGATGCAGGCCGAGCAGGAGGTTCACTGGGGGTCGAAGATGCACATATTTGTGAGCTGTCAGATTCCCGTGTGGTGACAACACTGACAACATAGAAATGTCCCCAAGCACATGCGGTGTGCCATTGTGCACCTGTCTCAGGAGTCCGGTAAGCTGCAAATGGTCCAACACTAAAAATAGATGTCTGCTGACCTTTGGATATCCAGAAATAGAGGTGTTGGTTTAATATGGGCTTACTGTATGATATTGTCTTACCATGGATAAACAAGTTGGACTGGTTGAGTGATGGGACTACAGTATCCTGTGTTATACTGGGAAGATTATGAAATAATAAAGTGGTATGTGTGCATCATCACCTGACTCACGATTAATGTGCAGTTCTTCACACATTAATCAAGTACAGATGCTTTTATTGGGTGCCAGAGAGAGCAAAATAACTAGGGTTATAAGGTTCCTTAGGGCCTTGGAAAATACTTGAATTTCTATGGACACTATTATGTGTGTTAGGTTGATAATTTCGGTCTGTCGGTTGTTCAAAAGCCAAAGATTCAGTTTACTATCATGTGCGTGTGTGTATGGCATAGAAAAGCACCAAAACATTGTTTTGTATAGGGGAAAGACTTTAGCAGGCAAGTTTTCAAGTGGCCCTTCAAAAACCTCTTCTGTGCTTCCACAGGACGAGTCTACGATGGCAAGGTTTACACGGGGCTGTGCAACTTGAACGAGCGGTGGGAGCGCCTCTCGTTGGCACAGAAGAAAGGCATCAACCATCGCTACCAGCTGGGCTGCAACTGCAGGGTGAGTGTGAACAGGCAACCTCTACCCCAACAAGGATAAGACAGATGAGGGAAGAGGATGCGAGAGAAGCTTACTGCTGCTCATTTTTCTAAGACAACTAAACATAAAACAGCCGGTTGATCACTTATATAATTTATCAATATTATTTTTTATTAAGACTGAATTATAAGCTCATTTCAAGTATCTAATTTCCACTATTAACCATCAAGGATGTTCAGCGGGGACAGAAATGGAGAAAAAAAACAAGTTTTACTACTGTCACTGGGAATTATTAAGTAACAGGTCTGGAATCAGCTCAAGTCGTCTTCTCCAGTTTCATATGACTCACACATGTAGCTTGCCGCTGTGCAGCTGCCGACCCGCCTCATAAATGTCCTACTGTACAGCAGTGCCCCGGACATCTGCTAACACACTCGGCCCCTATCAGTATAAGTGGATTAGCAGAGAGACCTGTTTGTTCCCAATATGGGCCAGAGCGAGTAAACTGTGCTCAGATTGTATATGGCAGCAGCCCAGAGGCATCTGGAGAAGGCCATTGATTAACTGAGGCTTCACAATGATGGCCCGTTAGCGCAAAGCAGACGCTAGGAGGTTATGTCAGACATCTCTGAACCATGGAGGATAAACTTTCCTGGCCTGAAGAAGAAAAGCAGCCAAAATGGAAAATGTGCCCTCTAATGTACTAATTGAATTTGCTGCTGCATTCATATCCAGATAAGTGTGGCTCTTTCGCGGCTGATGAATCAGTCACGCAGCCCCTCCGTTTATCAGTGCTCCGGGTAGTTATGTGAATCTTCCTGTCACTTTAGGCTGTATATTCATCTGTGAAGCTGCTTTTTGTGCGAGCACCTGGAGTGGTGACGCACGAAAGGGTAACATCGAACTGAATCCTTGAGAAACTATAAAAAAAAAAAAAAAAAAAAAAAAAAAACGCTGACTGCTTCAGGAAGACTTCAGCATTCCACTGCACAAAGCATCACATGTCAGAATAGGCTTACTGGTTTTGTGCTTAGTTATTTTAGAAAGCTGCCTTGTTTTTTTTGTTTTTGTTTTGTTTTTTTTCAATCACATCTGATCAGTTATTCTGCTGCAGTAAATGCCTGAAAGCAAACGGTGAAAAGCAGTAGAGCAAAGATGAGTGCGCACATTTTGCTTGTTTCACCAAGCACATTTTCCCCCTCGAGTATTTTTTATATCAGTAATTAAGCTAAATTTATTTTGGACTTTGCATAAACTTCAATAATGAAGATTCACTGTTAACAAAGCTGCCGAGCATTTCAGGCTTCGAGAAAATGCAATCAGTAAATTGTTGGAGAGCATTCAAGGAACGTCTTTCGTATTGGAAAATCTGCTTATTTACTTTCTTGCTGAGATTTAAAAAAAGAAAATTGATGCCACTCATGTCTCTAACTAGAAAACCCGACCCGAGCTAAACTACTGTTACCATTTTCAATCTTTATGTTGGCTAAGCTAACTAGTGCTACGGTTTGATATTTAGACACGAGACTGGTATCAAACTTCTCAGTTAACCTTTATCAAAAAAATGCTGCTATTTCCCAAATGCCAACCAATTCCTTAAGTTTTTGCTGTAATATTTGCATCATGTATTCATTATCATATTCTAGCAATGTGTCAAATAACAGGATAGTGTTTCTCAGGCTTAATCTCAGGTTTCACTTCTCTCTCTGTAGATTAAGCCCTGCCACTACCTGCCCTGCTTCGTGACCTCAAAGAACGAGTGCCTATGGACGGACATGCTGTCCCACTTCGGCTATCCCGGCTACCAGTCCCGGCACTACGCCTGCATCCAGCAGAAAGAGGGTTACTGCAGCTGGTACCGAGGCATGACCACCCGTGATAAAACCACCATCAACGCCACTGACCCCTGAACCCAAATGCCCTCCGACTAAAACCTGCTGCCGCCTCCCAAACTCCGTCCCATCCCTGATCACGTTTAGAGTATTACAGGACTCTTAAAGCTCACCTGCCTGGGTGACGTCCCCTTTTAAAGGGGTAATAAAGAAAAAAAGAGCAAATCTATTACAGTGCCTGTTTGTAGCACTTCTGATAGAAAACAATACCCCCCCTTTTCTTTTGTTTTTTTGTATAGATTATTCTGTAGCTCTTCTTCTGCACATTACAAACACCATCCTTTGCACCAAGTCGACAAAGGTGACAAAGACAGAAAAAGGCCAATAAGAAGTCTAAGATCTTGATCAAACTTTAATGAGAGTTTCAGAAAAGAAGAGTATCAGTATCATTGGCTTTAATTAGCAACCTGCAGTTAGCCAGCGGCTACTATCAGGGTTATTTGTACAAGGAGAAGTCTAAACTGAAAGCCATGAGGTGTCAGATGAAATATACTACCACAATGATGCAATGTAAATTTGCTGAGTAAAGCTAGTCCATTGTTGCTACTGAACAGTGCTTGCTATCAACAATACAGAACATAGCCAATAATTATTTCAAAACAGTGCCAATATATTATATGTTAAAGTTACACCTCTATTTTGGCTTCAAAGACCTTTGTGAAATTGGTATTGTTTCACAGTGAAGTATACATCGATTATGTTCAGTTTTTACTGTAACACGTGTCTTTATGATGGTAGTATCTCTGCTTCCTGTTTGTAATGCGACTGTTGTGCACTGGTTGAGAAATGCTAAAAATAACGCAGTGCCAACGCAGGGAGCAGCCCATTTCTTACAGAGATGGTGATATTTTATTTGTTGCTGTATATAACATAAGCTACAGAAATCAACTCATCTGAAACCTCTCTATTACATTTATTTATATGTTTATTGGATTATACTATGTGGTATATGTGCATAAAAGAAAAATAGGCCAATAATATCGTGAACTCACTGCAGCATATTAAATTATCTAGAATGAAGCACCAGCATTTACAAATTGAATATTATGGTACTTTTTTTGTTTTGTTTGTTTTTGGGGTTTTTTTGGCTTCATTGTAGTTCCCATAGCTGGTACTTGTCACCAATCCAGTAAAATGAAAAGTATAGCAGAGGTTTCAGAGAATGACATATTTTGTAAGTGTATATTCAATCTTTTGTATTTAACTATTTGAGATGGACATTATATATAAATGAAAGTAACAATATATTGTCACTAAATTCATTCTTGTTCACCTGTTCCCGTCTAGGGTTTTCTCTTATTTTTACTTCATTTCATTCCATTCCATTAACAGACAGACTGGCCTCATAAAGAGGAAGAGCCCCTTCATTATTTATGCTACAAGAGCACCAAGTACAGAAACTGTTGTTTTGCTTATGAGGGACAGTTAAAGAATACTGATACCATTCTCACATGCATTTGCTAAATATGAATCTCTTATCAGCGTCGTTTAGCTTAGCTTGTGGTATGTTGGTACAATTTAGTTTAAAGTAGCATACTGTAAACAAACTGACATGACAATAACGTACTAGAGAAGAAGCTTTGTTTTGATTTTTAAATTAGTTGAAATACTAATGTATAAATTTGATATGTTGAGATGTGTTATTACCAGCTGTGGTATTACCAGATTATGCAATTTATAGTTATGTGTCATGAAAAAAGATATTATAAGTGTATTTCTGAAAGTGTCTTTTAATTTAATCACTTTAATTCCTATACAATTCTATATTTTCCCTCATTTGTTTTATAAAAATAGTATTTTGAGCTAAGGTTGGTTCTGAGGATAGAAATAACTGATAAATCAACAAAAAGTTCAACAAAAAGTCAATACCATTATAAAATTATCTGATTAGTGATGTAGACCAAGAAAAGCTGAATTTTAAACTTTTTTTTTTTTTTTTTAAACTGAACCTTTCAAGTTTGTCAGTATCAATTTAAGAAAAAAAAAAAAAAGCCAAGTGAGATACACATTTAGCAAAACATCTCCATCTTCATCCATAATGATGAGGCTCTTCCTCCAGCTGTGGTGTTTCTGTGTCATTATTTCTGTGGTTCATGTTTATGTAAATATACTATCTGCTTAACACAGAAATCTTCAGTCAAAAAAAAAAAAAAAATCCAATCAAGGAAGCTGTGTACAGTCTGTGTGTAAACACTGATTTCTGAATTATGTGGGTGGGGGGTATTGGTATCCTTGTTGGGGTTGTAGAAATGTTTGACTTAATTTCTGTGTTTTATATTTTTATAATAAAGACTTAATGAAAAATGTTCCACAGGAGGTCTTTGGTGATCTTTTTTTCTTTTTTTTTTTTGTGCGTGTATGTGAGAGTGACTTTTTCCTCCCCCTGTGTCCTGTTGAAATGAGGAATAATATCTGCGAGACACTCACCATCTGTGTGTGGTTGGGATAGAAAGTTTGTTCATTCAGGGGGAATTTCTCGGGGCCAAGGGAGTGGTAGAGCTTAATCATCTGAGAAAACTGCAAGCAAAAATAAACAAGACAGTCAGACGTCATTATTCAAGAAGGACAGCAGAGGCTTAATAGAAACTTTTAGAAGATTCATATGTGTTAGCACAACATTTAGAAGCAGAGGACATGGATTGTCTGCAACACAACATTTTTGGTCAGACACTTTTAGCTGCTTATAAAATGTGACATGGTACAGTTAGACCCACTTTCCAGTGTGTGGGTTTGAACACCTGTTCTTCCAAAACGAAGAATCCATTTGCTTACACTCAGAGGTAATTCTTTCTTGGAGTTATTTATTCTCAAGGTGATGGAATTTCCTTTCCAATAGACTTGTGTCTTTATACCAGCTTCAGTTCATTGTTTTAAACTTGTTGCATTCAGCAGTTGGTTAACATATACAGTATGATAGGTGCATTTACTGGTTATCAACCACCTCAATTTTTTTTACTTTTGGTATGCTTTGTAAAATGGGTAACAGAAATGTAAATATATAGTGAAGTGCATATTTAACAAAACTGTGTATCAGATCTTGTGCTGCATGTTTGCTGCTTTAAACCTATACTGTTGGTGACAGGATAGTAATTTATTAACTATTTCAAAGCCACGCATCTACATGTTTTTCACTTCAGTTTTGTAGCTTTCCTCAGTACAGCGTGACTAAAAACATGTGGTGGTGGAGGCCGCCTGCTGGCTCCAGACACAGGTGTTGCAGCTCCATTTAATAGCACAAGTAAATCAGTCTGAGGCAGCTGCCGAGTGAGGGACTTCACAACACCTTTGTGTGGGTTCAAGTAGAGTAAAGAGAGCAGTTGCGGAGCACTTACCACCCAAGGTTTGCTGCAGAAGTTGTAGATGGAGAAGAGAGAGTTGACGCTTGGGACACCGCCAAAGTGCAGGCCGATGACAAGATTCCTGAAGTCCTCACCGGGAATCATGCTGTAGGCGTGCTGGCGAATCAGAACGAAGTCTGGTTTGAAGGACCTGCAGCAGGATGGATATGGAAAAGGAACCATCAAACTGGGCAAAGGTTTAAGCTATCAAGCCGCAAGGTTCTGGGAGACTGTACATACAGTTAGGATCTTTAGGGCGAAAATAAAGGTTGTTTAGGGTTACATTATAGTAAGGAAGAATTCCGGGCAGCTTTGGCTCAATAGGTAGAAGTAGAGCAAGTCGTCTGCCAATTGGAAGGTTGGTGGTTCAATCCCTGGCTCTTCTAATCTGTATGCCAAAGTGATTGTGTGATACATGTGCTTAATGTTTACAGAATAAAGAGCTGTATGAAGTTATGGGTAAAACATCTATTGACTTTAATGATCCCATAACTTTTCAAAAGTAAAATGCCTCAAAACTTATTGGATGGAAAATTACCATGATATTTGATAACTATTCATCTAGCGTCATTATCAGATCCAGTTTAATTGGTCCAGTACTTCTCTTTATGACCAATGCCTACACAGCTAATGGCATTCCCTTTAGCACCAGTTGTAATTGGTGCTAATTAGCTAATCTAGCATCTTAAACTAAGACTTTGACCAAACTTTATCTGCTAACCATCAGCATATTGGAATTTATGAGCATATTGGTGTCAAATTGATGATGAGATGAAACCCTAACCCTATATTTTAGGGAAAAAAATAAAATAAAATTTACTTTTTGGAGAAAAAAAAAGTAAATAGTTTTTGATGTGTGTGTGTGTGTGTGTGTGTGTGTGTGTGTGTGTTTGTTTTGGGTTTTTTTTACTCTCCCCTGATTTCCAAGACTTTGGAAAACAATTTTCAAATGCAAAGAAATCACATTCTGATAGCACTGGGTTAGGGATACAGCGGTTTAAGGTGCTTGACATGCCAAAAAAAGTTTTAAACATCATGTAAACTGGACCTAAAAGGTGGAATAAAATGTGACTCTTGGCAGATTATATCCATCCACCCATTCCTTCATGTAACAATCACCTTTCTGTTTAACACCTAACCTAATAGTGCGTAGGGTAAGCATCTCCAGTACGTCTCCTTCCAGGCTGACAGCTCTGTCGGCACATTATTAACACACTATATCTGGGCCCTGTGTTTACAGTCAGGCGCTCCATTATTCAGTGCGTCGAGCTGACAGGATGAAGAAATGCTCCTTACAGCACCTAATCTTTTTGGACCATCTATCCAATTAACTCAGCCTAATCCTTCTTTTACAAACTGTTCTGGGAGCAGGGCCACGTGGCCCATCACCCACCTGAAGGCCTCCTTTAAACTACCCCACGTTTCATAGTAACAATGGGAATTCACTTTGACATTTATTTATTTAGTTACCTGACAACTTTATGAAAACTTTAAAGTTATGGTTTTGTACAGCTGTTCCCGTCATTTGTTACACTGATGTAAAATTTATTGGAGCCCGACCAATATAGGATTTTCAAAACCAATACAGATATCGATATTTGGTGATTTAAAAAGCCAATATATTGGTCAATATTTTTTTTCTTTCAGATACATGGAAAATAAACAGATTTCCTTAACATTTGTTACGTGAAGTTATTTGAGTCCTTACTCTGACAATGCAGTTTAAAAATAATCTTGTTTTATTGTTGCAACAAGTTGTGGATTACTCTTTTACGCTCTGCCCGAGTCTGCTCGGATCAGCGGGTTTTTTGTGTTTGTTGCGTTCCAAATACGTTGCCAACAGGAATGTTGCAGAGTGACCTCTGGTGGACAAACTGTGCAAAAATCAACATTGTTGAAGGGTGTTTATCAACTATTATAAAAGCCGATACTGATATATTGGCAAATAGCTAATATCAGCCGATATATCAGCCCCGCCGATGAATTGATCAGGCTCTAAAATTTACCTCAATAACACAGTGAAGTCTGGCTTGTACACACTTGCATGTGACACAAGACTATTAAAAGGGTCCATATTTGATGAGTTGGTCATGACAGACCCATCTAACCATTTTCAGAACTCAGTGCATCATGACACTAATGTAAAATGACACCTTGTATATACTTGTGAGACGCCAGTGGTGTTGACAAAAGCAGTATTTGACACCCTGAGATTGGTAAAAACCTTGTATTGTGTGATTAGTACCAAATCTGACATGCTTTGACATGATTTTTCTAAAGGAAGCACTGGCCCGCTGCCGGTAGAAACCAAGCTGATGAGAGTAGTGAGACTAACCCAAACAAAGTTGTGGGGCATAAAACCAAAACAATGAAAGACATTAGAGCATTATAAAGCTGATGGAAACTACAGAGTTGGAAAATTCTTTTGTGGGTTTGTTGCTATGAGAGACACCTTTTGTACTACATTCCCCTTGTGAACTGTTTAAAAAAAACAAAAAACTGATTCTTATTAAAACCGAATACAAAGGTACACAGCAAGCCTGTGATGCAGACACAGGTACATGCATTAGGTTGAGAGGTGCATCTTGTGAGCTGAAATTACAGCTAGGCCCTCAGACTCGGGGGTCCTCAAGCGTTCCTTGTGTTAGACTGCATGGACAAGACTGGCAGGATGGCTGAGGAGTGATCTGGCCTCGGCGACAGAGCGACTACAGCTGTTCCTCCCTGCTGCTGCACTCAGCCACAGTGGCAACAGACCAAAGGCTCTGCTATTTATACTGGATGGAGCTGTTTATTGAAGCTCCAGAACCAAACCAGACTCAACTGCTTCCTGATAAACACAGATCATGCTGTTCCAAGCAAACTACATTCTGGTTACAACTGTGCATGAGCAGTTTAATCAAGATACACCTTATTAGCCTCAAACAACATATAGAGTTGCTGACCAGTGCTGCAGACTCTCTCTCTCTCTCTCTCTCCTAATGTTAAATCTTGGCACTGGGAATGAACAGTTCTTAACATGAAGAATAAGCATTTACGTGTACAGGGATAAAAAGAGCGTGCACATGTAAGACAGACTGAAAATCCTTGCTACTTGATTATAAC